>OVBE01000493.1:0-49418 GCA_900406425.1 Iberis pinnata
AAATGACATAATTAAACTTAATTATTTGCTAGACAATAGATTAGCAAATCTCTGTTTTTCAAATATCTCCAAAATGCACATGTATGCAAATGCTAATGTAGAACTACCTAAAAATGTGAGCTTACTTAAAAAGACCAATAAATGAAACATATTGACAAATAAACGAACCTAAAACGATGATTAATGACTTCCTAAAACATATTTAAGCGTTGGTAAACTTCTGATCTTTTTGCCGGATTCTACATCTGCATATGCCAATTTGCATCTACAACGTCCCGAACACCTAAAATCCTGAAAATATTCCAAAAATTCAACGAAACACTCGGATAGTGCCAAATAAAAATTATAAATAACCACTATAAGACATTAAAACTGAGTAATATCACCAAGATTATTCTTCTAGCCATACTAATAATATGCTTCTTCCAACCGGACAACCGATTTGAAGCCCTCACTAGAATCTGATTAAAAGTGTCCTCATTTCTTATCTTGTGAAGAATTGATACTTTCTTAGATCTTTTGTAGCACTAATATCATTTTTATCACTTATCTCTTTCTCCAAATCTTTACTCAAATTTTGTGAAAAAGAGGATTTTAAATTTTTCCAAACTCACTTTTTGCTCAGAAGCTCCACAGAAGAACCGCAAAACACGCCGAATGACCCTGATTTGTGTAACATATACCTCCGCAAATATTACAATGTCATATGCGAAATTGGTTTTCACGTATCATTATTCACTTCTGCATCTATTTAATTATAGAGTCTCTCCATATAAAGAAAAATAAATAAAAGCGAAGAAAATGGATCACCTTATCTTAACCCACAAGAAGGCACAAAACTTCTAAATTTCTCTCCATTCCACTAAACAGCATACGAGGGCTTATAACACAACATAAAAATCCACTTCACCCCAGCAACATGTAAAGTATCATCCGAGAACCCCTAACGAATTCTATCATAGGCTTTCTTTAAGTCCAAGTTCAGCAATATCCATCTCTTGCGACCTTTTTTCCTTCGCATAAAATACACCACCTCCTGTACGACAACAATATTGTCTAAACTAAAGCGTATAGGAACGAAACTCGATTGTGCAGGACCAACAAGTTTCAAGCTCACTTTCTTCAACCACAGTACCATCATCTTTGTAATAATCTTGAATTAAAATTGCATAAACTAATCGGTCTAGATTGATATACTCTCTCTGGCTTAGCAACATTCCCCAATACAATCAATAACATGTCATTTGTCCCCAGAGGGAGCTACCCACTGCGAAAAAAAAATGCAACATACCACTGATCCACCTAAAATGTTCCAATTATGTTGGTAAAAAGGTGGTTGATATCCATCAGGTCCTAGTGCTTTTAAACTTTTCATGCTTCTCACGACAGTCTCTACTTTTTTACAAAGAATTCTATCTCCAACAGAATGTTATCTAGCGAGTTTAAGCCGATAAAGCCACTATGTAAAAAACATCTAGAGTCACCCAAACAATCATCAAACGAATACAATTTTGTGTAATCCATCACTAGACGCTCTAACGCCTTCGATTCAGTAACCCACGAACAACTTTCATCTCTAAGCATCTCAATTATGTTCCTCCGTATTCTCATAACCGTAGAGAGATGGAAAAAGCGCGTGTTACAATCACTCATATCTAACCAATACTCCCTCGATTTCTGCAGCCACGTCACTTCTTCCCTTTATAGTAAATCTTCCAATTCCTTAGTAATGTGTAACTCCTCTTCCATCCCATCATCTGTTGGACACTCCTCTATACTTTGTATGATTTTAAGTTCGGCCATCATGATCTCCTTTCTTTTATGAACATTACCAAAAACTTCTTTATTCTAGTTCTTTAACTTGATACTCGACACTGATAATGCTACTCTTGTCGGTGCTGTATAATCCCATGAAGAGCTTAATATCTCCTTCAACTTCTCATGTTTAAATCATATCGCCTAAACTCGGAATAGTCTCCAACTAGGATCGATCTTCGGACGAGGAATAATATGCAAAAATAAGGGTGTATGATCAGAGGAAAGGAATGGACGATGAGCTACGACCGCTTCAGGCCATCTAATTCTCGCCTCCATATTACATAGTAGCGATCTAAACATTTTGCGATAAAAGTAGCACTTGATCTTCCTTTTTCCAAGTATAATGGCCTCTAGTAAAACTCATATCCACTAACGATAAGCCATTGATCCAATTACTAAAGTCCAACGAATCTCCAGATAAACTGCCATTCCCGCCAGTCCATTCAACCATACTAATGATTGTATTGAAATCTCCTCCGCTTATTAATGGTTCTTCTACTCCCGCTAACTATCCGGCCAAATATGTCCATAAGCTACTCCGTCTGCTCAGACGGAGCTACATAAACTACNAAATTTGTATCACATAGAGACTAAAATAATCGTCTCATAATCGTCATTTGTCGTGACTATAATAACGTTTCAAATATGTCACTTGTGGTGACAAAAGTATAGTATCAAAATAGTCACTACTAAAGGCTACAAGATCAATGGTTGTCCGTCACAATTACTAACAAAAATTAATCTTAAACTGTTGTACTTTGTGACTATCACATAGTCTTAAATTTGTCATTCATCATAACATAAATNACTAACAAAAATTAGTCTTAAATTGTTGTACTTTGTGACTATCACATAGTCTTAAATGTGTCATTCATCATAACATAAATAATATATCAAATCATAACACTTTTTGACTATCACATACTCACAAATAATGCATCATATTGTTACATTTTTTGACTATCGTAAGGTTTTAAATTTGTCGTCTATTATAACAAAAATAATGTATCTACAGGAAAAAGAACTGTAAACATCCAAAAGAGGTGTAATTTACATGAAAGTTCAGAGTATTTGTGTTACTGTTATTGTTGCAATGGGCCTTGGTGACATATCAGCATCCTCACTTCCACGCGAATCAGTCTGGCAGGAATACCAATAAATACATAAATGGTCTCAAAGTTATAGCAAAGAGAGAAAAGAGTTTAGTTGTTACTAATAAGAATGATCCTTAACTTCCTTGCAATGGATTACGACTACCTGAAGGAGATTCAATTTATAGTGGGGACGACGGATGATCGATTCTGCTATCAGTTCAGAGCGTCGAACGATTCAAAGGCAATTATCCTACTCCCAAACAGTAGGCGGACAACTTTCAAGAGGAAGGAGAATTTGTCTTGCCACCACGACTCCTCCAACATGATGGAAGTCATTTCAGCAGTGGCGTTTATGAAATCATGCTCCGATATTCTTTCCAACCTCTCTATAGACGAGGATTCGTCTAACTCGCACACTAAGGATGATTGAGGTACACTTCAACACCTTTTGTAAATACATGCATTTTGAATTTAACTTCTCTTATTTTCATTCCATTCTCTTAACTCTTTTTCACACAAGGGACTGTGTGAATAAGTTTGGGGGAGGGACCGTATTTAACTTAGTCTCGATTTTTAATCTTATCATGCAATTTCATTGTGAATAGTTAAGGTTTGCAAAATCAGTAAATTTTGAAAATTTTCAATAACATTCAAAAATATTGCATCTAGTTTCATCTTGTGCAAACTTTAGGTTGCACCATTCTCATAGGAAGCCAATGATGATAATCCCTTGTAAATTTTAGTTCTAGCATTTTGAATTAGCATCTCAAGTGTGATGAATAAGGTTGAATATTCTAGTAGTCTTGAAAAGTCTTGAAGTTTATGTGTTGGAACTTGAAGTTTGAAAATCTATTGGTATAGTCTTGAAGCTTGCTAGGTCTAGGTTATATTCATAACTATTTGGACTTAATTTGAACTACTTATTATCTTTCTCAATAACTATCTTGGTGTGTTTCAAGGCTTAATCATTTTAAAAATGGTTTAGTTACCCAAAAGCCTAAAACACTAGTGGCTAAAGCGGTCATTCTCATTTTAAGGATGATTTCCATGTCTACCTTGAAACCCAATTACCCACACACTTGCGAGTTTCTTTTCTTTAGTGATTGATCGGAAAAAACTCAACAGTATTAAAGGGCGACAATTGATAAGCTTCTATTTAGTTAGATCCATGATATCATCTAGCACTTAGGAAGGGTAGTTAGGAATGGAAATGTTGGGTATTGGGAAGATCTTAGTAGTTTTGGAGTTTTAGCTATAGAAAGGGTTCTAATTCTTATTCTAAAGGGATAAGGGTAGAATTGGTTTAGTAGTTTAAACGTCAAGGGAAGAATGTTTGGCGAATAAGGAAAAAGGAAATGATGAGTTTGAGAAAGAATGACAATTCTCCGCTAGTTTTGAAAGTAAAGAGTAAAGAACCCCTAAGTTTTTAGAAATAAAAGCTCTAAGTTACTTAAAAAGGAAAGGTTAGAGAAAATTGCAAGAATGTAAAGAATAGCCTAAGTGATAAAAGATACAAGAAGAGCTAGTGCATATTGTAATAAGTATAAGGGAAAAGAATGAATAATCTAGTGAAAAAGGTAAAAGGCCAAAGTGAAAAAGATGAGAAAGAAAGGGTTGTTTGGGAAGTTTTAAAATTGAAAAGGATGGTTAGAATTCTCGAAGGATGGGTAGAATAAGAGTTGGAAATTGGGGAATAATTAGAAATGCAAGTTGAGAGATTGTATCCTCCATTGCCCTTTGTCTCATTTTAATTTTGCTAATCCAATCACTCCCTTTAAGTGATAACCCAACAATTGTTTGTAAACCTTCTCTTGATGGATAGGAATTCCCTTTCAACCTTACCAATTGAAGCCTACAAGATAACTATTCGAGCATGCTTCACCTATGAAAAAATTGAATGTAGGAAGATAGCTTAGACTAGACAAGTGGATCGCTTGCCTTTAGTAATAGAATGGATTGCGAAAATGCATGAATGATTTTATGAGTAGTGATACTAGTTTGGCACTGAATATGTATCCTGTTTAAGATGATAGTTCACTAGAATTTGGTTTAACCTTTTGGTTTTGAGGCTTCCAGTTTCAAACATCTTCTTCAGAATTATAAATTACTTGCTTGAGGGAAAGGAAGGATTAAGTTTGGGGGAGTTGATATCTTTGCTTTTAGAACTTTTCACATCAATTTCTATTGAATTCTAGGTTGTCTAGCTTGAATTTAGACCCATATAGGTTTCATTTGGCATATCATCGCATATTTCAGGTGTTAAGATGTGCAAAGCTTAATCAAAATCAAAACGGTGAGGAAAGCATCAAAAAGGAACAAAGGAGAGCATTAGGAGGAAGTATCGGCCAACCTGTACCGTTTGGATTGGCCAATACATTTCCTGAAGAAACAACATCGACCAAGACAGACTGATATACAGAGGCCGATACACCAATATCGACCAATGTGTATCGGTTTCAAGCAACTAATACAAAACACGAAGAATCTATACGGGGAATATTAGGCCAATAAAATTGGATCGATATTCTGATATTGGCCAATATGTATCACTCATGGTTGGTAGATACACTCATCAAAGGACTGATACTGAGCTTATGTATCAGCCACTTTGGCTGATACTAGTCTGAGAAAGTCAAAAATTAAGTGTTGACCAAGATTTAACCCATTTCTATTTATGGGTTAACCCACTTGTTTTCGGTTAACCCAAGACACATTAATGAATACTATAAAAGGTTGAAAACCTAATTTCATAAAAAGACTTTAATTTCTCTAACAAAATTTTTTTACTCCTTTTGAATCTTATTCTTATTTGAGTTTAATTTCTTGTTTGATTGCTTTTAATTTTATCAAATCTTCTTCTAATCATTATTCAACACATCTCTAACCTTAGATTTTGTATTTTCTCAATGATTAATGAGTAGTTTCTTTTGAGCAAATGGGTTCGATAGATTAGGGTGATTAGGAGATGGAATGTGATGTTTAGGACTTAAATAGTTTAGATCAATAGGTGTTTTAAGGCTAGATTTTATTTGATCACTCAAGTTTAGATCATAGGGAAAATTGTGCCTGAAAGGTTTTCGATGAAATTCCCCAACCAACTATTTTTTTGCTAAATGAGACCTAGCCAAGAGATTGTGTTAGTTAGTTTAGTGGTTTAAGATGGATTAGGACTTGATGTTTCATAATTGTGTGATTATCCTAGAGATTGTCTTAATTTCATGAGTGCGAAAAGAATTAGTGCCATGAGAGTTGATTAGTCTAATTAGGGGAATCCTAGGCCAAAGATTAGCATTTAATGATAGTATAGGACATCATAAGAAGTCAATCAATCACCCAATAAATAACTTTTTCCCATTTCCTTAGCTTTTTAATGTTAATTCCAAGTTTAATCTTTTGTTGACTTTATTTAATCTTGTTGACTATGCTTTCTGTGACTTTTGGTTGACTTTTTATTTTATTGCCTGATTAATGTTTTAAAACCAATCATATCTTAATGGCTTATACTAAATATGATTCATATAGAACTAGTCTTTTAACATTTCCTAAATTGGAGTGATCCTTAACTGCTATAACAATATAAGTAAACTTAAGAAATTTCCTTAGTCTTAGAATTAGCAAATTCTTGTTTATCAGTCAACCAACCGGGAGAAAACACCAATCAAGTGCTGCAAGGACAACAAGTAGGACAAGAAGGTGGGAATGGTAATCAAAATCGTCCGATTGGGAAAAATTACATCGTTGTGGGAAATCATCAAGCATTTTTAATCAACAACAACAAAATAGGGTTCTAGTTGGAGATTTTACCAATCCCGAAGCCTTCTTTGCTAATAGGAACGCTCTTCATCCTCGTCAACCTCAAAGACAGGACTATCAGTTCCCTATCCAGCTCGTCCATTTGCTCAAGCAAAAAAATTTCATGGATTTCCCACTAAGCTCGATATAGACAACTTTGAAGATATATGTGGCACCGTTCAACTCAATGGAGTCTCTAAGGATTTCACATATTGCAAGCTCTTTAATCATTCACTTGCAGATAACGATCTAAGGTGGTTAAAATCTCTACCACCCAACTCCATTCAAACTTGGGATGACAACAAATCTAAGTTCTTGAGCCACTTCTACACAAGTACAAGGACCAATAACCTAAGAAGCAAGATTTCTCAATTTCAGCAAGGTCCTATAGAGTCTTTCTTTGGAGCATGGGACATATTCAAGGATTACTTTTGCGATTGTCCTCATCATGGTTTCTCTAAGCTGAATCTCCTTAACACCTTCTATAGAGGCATCGATCAAAAGTATTAGCTCTCTCTTGATATAGACAACAATGGTGACTTCATGACTAAGCCTATGAATGAAGCATATAAGCTGATTGACAATCCCGCTGCAAGTAAGATCAATCATTGTCTTGAATATGATAGAAGAGGAAGATCATATAGTTCAAAATCTTCTAGACTTGTAGAGGTAAAAGGACTTCTTACTCAACTTCTCAAGGGCCAAAACCAGAAACATGTCAGTTGCGCTGAAGATGTAGAAAAGATTGAAGTAGATTGCTTGGTTATCAAAGAGACTGAAAATGTAGAAGAAGTGAGCTATGTCAATAGCTAAGGCCAGAGAGTCTTCAATCAAGGTTTCAATCTCTCTTGGAGAAGCACTAATGTGGCGAATCCTCAAGACCAAGTATACCCACCTCAACAGTAGTCCTCTGTGCATAATTATGGACAATCTTTTGGTCAAAATACAGGTGGAAGTGGTTTTCAAAGAAACCAAAATAGGAACTTTGTGCAGAGCTCCAACTCAGGAGACTTTCAACAGCCATCGCAACCGGCATTTCAAAAATTAGTTCAACCTCAACAAGACAACAAGATGGAATTGATGCTCAAGCAAATCTTGGAAGGTTAGAAACAATTTGAAAGGAACATCAATGTCAAGATATATAGCATGTACATTGACTTAAACAACAAATTTGAGTCATTGTCCAATCATGTTAAGAAGCTCGATCTACAAGTAGCTCAGATTTCAGAAGCTGTAAAGAGAAAAGTTGATGTTCTCCCTATGAAAGCTGAAGACAATCCAAAGATATATTGCAGGTCTATAGTTTTAGAATTGAATGAAGATGTTGATAAGGGTAATAAAGCATCATAAATTGGTGAAGAGACTGCAGATTTCTTCCATTGAAATGAAGTAAAAGAGTCCAAAAAATATGTAGAGGCTGAGATTAATCGATCCCCTAAGGGATCAATCGATCCTCTGTGGGATCAATTGATATTACTCGGTTTTAATGCATAATAGTGGGCATCTATGCCTGCTATTCCGCATTATTCCGGGTGTTTTCCTTGCAAACTTGGTGTATTTTCAGGATTCTAGATGTTCGGGTCGTTTTGGAGCTTAGAGGAGTATTTCAGGACATTTCAGAGCATTTCAGAAGTTCTGGAATATGGTCTAAGTGAAGAAATGAAGTGCACGATCAGGCAACACATGTTCCCGATCAGGGAAATGTTCCTAGAAAGTTTCGGACAAATTAATCGATCGAGAAACTTATGAAGGATCGGGCACTTATTTAATCTGCCCGATCAAGCAGATGCCCCGAGAAGAATCTGAATTTTCCAATTTTTGCACTTAAGTCCTCAATCCTATCCCAATTTCCATATTTTATTATTTTACTTCTTATAACTATAAAAGCCTTTTGGCTTAGGTTTTGTTACACACTTTTTTTACTTTGCAACTTTTAGAGCTTTTACTGGGAGAAGAATTCATAAACCTTGTAGCTTGGAGAAGAAATTCTGAACCCTATTTTTAATATATCTATTTATCTATTTCAATTATGTGTTATATTCTGACATTGAATTGTGTTTGCTTTGCTATGTCTGAGTAGTTCATTAGTTAGGTTTTAGGGTTTCCTAGGGAAACCATGTTTGAATGTTAGGATTAATTTTGTTGGATTGAATTTGTTATGTTCTTAGTCTAAATTCGTTCTTAATGCATGAATTAGCTTGATCACCTAGTTCTTGATTATAGGTTTATAAATACAAAGAGATTTGATTTAGAAACCTGACCTAATTTAGATGAATAAGTATTTTTACATGCGAGAGTATTGTTCTAAATGATTATGAACATTTGAATCTGATTGTAATGTATGACCGAATTGCTTTAAAGATGGCGAGAGTTTGTTTCTGGCAATTCGAGCATAGGGTACTCCGAGAAGAGATTATTCTTTATTCGTTTTTCATGTTAAGAACTATTTTCAGTCCCAATCCTGCATGGCAACTTGACTTTAAACCTGAATACCTACAGATTTCCCTAATGCCTAGTGTTTTTATATTATAATTTTTAAACCGTTTTTATTTGCCGTTTTGAATTCGTTACAACAACCTCTTAATTATTCTGCTTTAGCTAGATTTAAAACTGAAACTGAATGTGTACTTTCTGGTCTCTGTGGATTCGATACCTATGCTTGCTATATTGAATTGTTCTCTGCAGTACTATTTTATGATTAAATTCTTAACCTATAATAATTTTGGCGCCGTTGCCGGGGACCAATTGTGCCTTTCTAGTTTTTTTTATTAGAATCACGTCTAAAGTTTTTATTTTCAGTACTCATCTCGTACTTTTCTTCTTGTCTTTGTTTTACAGGTGTATGATCAGAAGGTCTGACAAATCCTCTGAACTACTAAACCTCAGTAACTCGGAACTTGCAAGGATAGAACGCTCAAAATGGAAAGCAAAGACAGACGCTAACTCATCCAACTCAATGGTTGATAACGTTAATCAAATCATTCCGGTCGAACCCGAAGGTCAAATTGATCCACCTGCTTTTGGACTCAATCAACTGATTAAGCAACTGCAAGGTGGTGGTAACGGCAATCCAGTGCCACCAGGCCAACAAGGAGCTAACAACAACCAAGCTCCTCTGGGAAATCCAAATCCTCAAAACGCTCAGAACGTAGATGCCATGAACTTTGTCCTATATGGAGATCCGGAGAGAGTTAATCAGCTAAATGCACAGAAAAATGCTCAGAACCATCCTCTAGTTGGTTCATGCAACAATTTTTAAGCTTACTATGCTAACAAGAATCCCATCCATCCCCCTCAACCTCAGCGAAGGGAATACCAATTCCCTATCCATCTTGTTCAGATGATCCGTAATCACCAATTCAGTAGTTTACCCACTGAACACCCCATGGATCATATTAACGTTTTTGAGGATATCTGCAGCACTATCAGACTCTTTAGCTGAAAGAGCACTTCGTTGGTTGAAGTCTTTACCTACTGGAACCATTGTCACTTGGGAAGATTGCAAAGCCAAGTTGATCAATCAGTTCTTCCCTACTACCAGAACTAACACCTTGAGGAACAAGATCTCTTCCTTTGCACAAAACCCTGTGGAATCATTATATGAATCTTGGGAACGATTCAAAGCCATGCTTCGTGATTGTCCACACCATGGGTTTTCAGATGTAAGTCTCCTCAATACCTTTTATAGAGGAGTTGAACAGAAATACCAGTTGTCCTTAGATACAACTAGCAATGGAGACTTCATGCAGAAACCTGTTCTAGGTGCTTATCGTCTGATAGAGAACTTAGCAGCCATCACTAGCAATCATTTCCCAGAGTTTGATCGTCTGATAGAGAACTTAGCAGCCATCACTAGCAGTCAGATCTGAAAGGGGAATTCTCAAAAATGAAAGGGTTATCAACTCAACTGCTTAAGAGTCAAACTCAGAAACCGGTCAATGTTGTTGAAGATTTCGAAGCTGCTTGTTTTGCGTTCCAAGAACAAGAAACCGTTGTAGTTGAAGAAGAAGTAAGCTACATTAGTTGCCAAGGTTAGAGAGTGTTTAAACAAGGATACAATCCAACATTCAACAAGAACCACCCCAATCTTTGGTGGAGAAGCACCAATGTGGAGAATCCTCAAGACCAAACTTATCCAACTCAGCATAAACTATTTGTGCAAAACTCTGGTACTCAATTTGGTCAAAACTCAGGGAGCAATAGTTTCCAAGGAAATCAGAACATGAACTTCATGCCTAACTCTAATTCAGGCGATTTCCCACAAACTTCTTAGCCTGTATTACAACAAGTTTCTTAAACTCAAGCTCCTCAAGGGAATTCAGTTGAAATGATGTTCAAGCAACTTTTGGAAGGACAACAACAGTTTCAAAGGGTTATACAAGGAGATGTAAAGGAGCTAAATCATAAATTTGAAGCATTGTCTACACATGTGAAGCTTGTAGATACTCAAGTTGCCCAAACTGCCGAAGCGGCAAAGAGACCGGTTGGATTCTTCCTGGGAAATCTGATTCTAACCTCGAAGAATCAAGAGTTTGTGAATGTTATTGAGCTAAGAAGTGGTAGAACTCTTCCCAATGATGATGGTAAAGATAAGTTAGTAGAAGGATTGGTTGAAGATTTGGGTAATTCTGCAAATGATTCAGATTTCTCATATTTACAAAAATATGCAGGAGAAACAGATCGATCGGGCACCTCTTGCCCGATCGGGCAACCCTTTTCCGGACAAACAGATCGATCGGGCAAGATGTGCCCGATCGAGCCAACTGATTTAAAATTTCCAAGAGGAAATGATCAATCAGCCAAACCTTTTGCCCGATCGGGGAGATTTATCTGGGCAAATTCAAATGAAAGTGCCTGATCGGGCACATCTAGCCCGATCGAGCAAAGGCCCCTTGTTCCCAAAATTCTTAATCTCCCTCCTCGAGTCTTCAAACCTAAGGTTCCTTATCCAGTGGAGCCTAAAACCTCCAGGAAAGACTTAGAAGATGCTAAATGCAAGGATATGATCAAGGAATTGAGTGTTAGACTTTTATTCTCCGATGCTTGTCAAATGATCCCTTCTCTGAAGAAGTACGTGAAGAATATGGTTACAAGCAAGCTAACGTTGGAAGAAGGTGAAATGATGATAACAGAGCAGTGTAGCACAATTCTCCAGAATTGAATGCCTAAGAAGCTTGGAGATCCAGGTAGTTTTGTTCTATCAGTTGAGATTGGCGATATCACCTTTGCTAGATCTCTCTGCGATTTAGGATCTAGTGTCAATCTTATGCCTTTCTCTGTGGCTAAGCGATTGGGAATGACTGACATAAAGGGTACAAGAATTTCATTGGTTCTTGCTGATTGTTTGGTGAAGCATCATATTGGAGTTCTAGAGAACTTATCGGTTAAGATTGGAACCGCATATGTACCAACCGATTTCGTGATTCTTGATCATGGAGAAGAACCTAAAGACCCTTGGATATAGGGAAGACCTTTCTTGGCTACAACTGGTGCAATAATTGATGTGAAGAAAGGAAAGATAAATCTTCACATTGGGGATATAATTATGAAGTTCAACTTACAAGAGGTTCTGAATAAACCTACTTGGATGCTAAGTCTTTTTGCGTCGATACCAGTGCTGAACGTGTAGAGGGAGTAGCTGATGATTTCTTATTTGATGATCTTTTAGAGATTTCTTTGACTAACGCTAATGATGCTCATTTATCTTTTAGTGATGATGTTACACATCTTAACAGGATGCTTGATGCTAGTAAACGAATTGAGGAGATAACCGATTATGTGGAATTAGTTGAGGCAGCTGCCTAGCCTTCACCATTTGATGATCCATGGAGCGAGCTGAAATCTCCAAAGCTGGAACTTAAAACCCTCCAAGCAGAGCTCAAGTACGCATTTCTAGGTCCTAATTACACATATCCTGTGATTGTGAATGCTGAATTGACAACGTAGAGCTCTAGGCTATACTCTAGATGATATCACAAGCATTTCACCAGATTTATGCATGCATAGGATCCATTTAGAAGATGAGTCTAAGACATTTATAGAACATCAGAGACGTTTAAATCCCAACCTGAAAGATGTTGTTAAGAAGGAGATAATGAAACTTGTAGATGGAGGAATCATTTACCCTATTTCAGATAGTACTTGGGTTAGTCATGTGCATGTTGTTCCTAAGAAGTGGGGGGTATTACAGTAGTTAAGACCGATAAGGATGAATTGATCCCAACTAGAACTATTACATGTCATAGGATGTGCATTGACTATAGGAAATAGAATGTTGCTACTTGCAAAGATCATTTTGCTTTACCTTTTATTGACCAAATGCTTGAGAGATTGGCTACTATTGTTTCTTAGATGGTTATTCAGGTTTCTTTCAGATTCCTATCCACCCCGATGACCAAGAGAAGACAACATTCACATGTTCATTTGGTATCTTTGCATATCGTAGAATGCCTTTTGGATTGTTTAATGCTCCAGCAACTTTTCAAAGATGCATGATGTTTATTTTCACTGATCTAATTTAAGACATGATGGAAGTATTTATGGACGATTTCTCTGTCTATGGACCGATCAGTGCAGCCTTGAATCGATCGATCTGACCTATCCGGGCTTAAACTCCAATTTTTTGCAACGTTTTTCTATGGCATAAATGAACTCAAAACTAAAAATTAATAGATTAGTAACTAAGACTCAAAATTGACACAAAAAATAAAATAGATAACTAAAACACCAAATAGTGGGTTGCCTCCCACCCAGCACTTGTTTATTGTCATTAGCTTGACGGTACTTACCTCTAAGTAAAGGATGGATCAGCGATAGGTATCTCAGGTACCTCTGTAAGATCTGTAGTAGCTAGATAAGGCTTCAGTCTTTGATCGTTCACAACATACTCAACACCTTAACAATCATAAAGAAAAACTGCACCATATGGTATCACCTCATGGATGACAAATGGACGAGACCACCTAGATTTCAACTTTCTAGGGAAAATTTTCGTTCGAGAATTATAGAGCAACACCTGATCACCTGGTTTAAAGTCCCAGGGAAAGATCTTCTTGTTATGAGCAGCTTTTGTATCTTCCTTGTGGATCTTCGAGTTCTCATAGGCGATTTGTCGAATCTCTTCCAACTCATGGTCTTTATGTTAAAGTTCAACAACTTTATAGCCCAAGCAGCTTTGTGCTCCAACTCCACAGGCAAATGACAGGCACCCCATAGAGAAAGTGAAATGGAATAGTACATAGAGGGGTCTTGAAAGCAGTAAGTCCAAAGAGCATCATCCAGCTTTCATTACCAATCATTACTGGAACTGTTCACCGTTTTCTACAAGATGGATTTGATTTTCTTGTTAGAAACCTTTACCTATCCATTAGTCTGGGGATGCTATGGTGTTACCATTTTTTTTTTACTCCATGTTTCTTTAGCAACCCATCGAAAACTTTGTTGATAAAATTAGACCTCCATCACTGAAGACTATTCTAGGAACACCAAACCTGGGAAATATCATAGATTTAAATATTTTAAGCACAAATTAGAATTATTAGTGGGGATAGCTATTGCTTCAACCTACTTAGACACATAATCAACAAAAACAAGAATATAAAACTTCTTATGAGACATAAGGAAATGATCGATGAAGCCAATTCTCCACACATCAAAAACCGTTTTATACAAATTGAAGTTTTGTGGCATCTCATTTCTCTTTGAGATATTGCCCTGCCTTTGACATGAATTGTAGTGAGAGAAGAAGGCATGATCATGGCATGATCATCTTTGAACGTGGTTGGCCACCAGAAACCTGCTTGAAGCACCTTAGAAACTATCTTGAATGTGGCGAAGTGACCAGCATATTAAGAACAATGGCAATGGTATCACACATTACCTCAAAAGGAAAATCCCAATATGGTGCTTGAACTATTGGATCACTCACCAGACTATCATTCCACTCAAATTTGACTTCCTTGCATAACAACTTTATAAGAGGTCTAGCAATTTTCAAGAAGTCCTGAATGAATATTCTGTAAAAACCTGCATGACCTAAGAAACTGAAAACATCTTTTACATACTTGGGTGCCTACATGTTAGTCATAACCTCAATCTTATCTCCATCAACTTTAATACCTTTCTCAAAGATCTTATGTCCTAGCACTATCCCATTTGTCACCATAAAGTAACACTTATCCCAGTTGAGCATCAAGTGTTTCTCCTCACATCTATGAAGAACCCTATAAAAATTAGCACGGCAGACTTCAACGAAAGATCGATAGACCGAAAAATCTTCCATGAATACTTCAATGATGACTTCAATTAGATCAATGAAAATATATATCATGCATCGTTGAAAAGTGGCTAGGTTCATTGATATTAGGTTGAAAGTGGTAGGTTCTTAGTCTAGACTAGTTCTCAATGCTTTAATTAGATTGGTCATCTAGTTCATTGATATTAGGTAGATACGCAAAGAGATTTGGTTTATAGATTATCTAGTCTAGATGAATAAGTGTTCTTGCTTGCAAGAGTACTGTCCTGAGTGCTTATAAACAATTGAATCTAAACTTGATGTTTTATTATTTTATTTAAATACGGCAAAAGTTTTTTTTAGTAATTTGAACATAGGGTTTAATACTTCGAGAGGAGATTATTCTATTGTTTTCTTTCATGTTGAGACCTATTTTCAAAGTAAAATCATACATGTTAACCTAACTTTTAAACCTGACAACCTTAGGAATTCGCTATTGCCTGGCGCTTTTAGTTTATAGTTTACAACAGTTAGTTTTGATTATTGCTTTTATTTAGTCACAACCATCTATTTTATCCATCTTAGCTTGATTCGATTTATAACTGAAAGTCGTGTTATATGGTGTTTGTGGGATCCGGCCCTATATATACTATTGTGATATGTTTTCTACAGTATAGTTTAGGAATTAAATTCTTGACCTATCAAAATTTTAGCTCTGTTCTTGGGGACCGAACTCGGGTCACCCGAGTGACAGGGGAGAATACTTACTACTATACTACAACAAAAAAACCTGCATTTTTTCTCCCTCCGTAAGTCTAGATCTCGTCAATGCGATCTGAAAGGTTTGCATGTGATCATTCGGATTGGTGGTTCTGTCATACATGGGGATTTTAATTTTTTGGGGGTTAGAGATTTGTGCCTTGGTTATACGGGCCGTAAACAGTGTTTTCTGAGCCTCTTTGAGGAGTCGGTTGATCTCTGTTGCAGCACTTATAACATGGTGAATTGTGATTTAACTATTTGGACTTTCGCATCGGTTTTTCTGATGTGGTCGTGGAGATCGCGAATGTCCTCGAGATCATCGTTAGTGGCCCTAGGAGGCTATTGGCGTTTATGACGGATTATCTGAGCCTGCTCCTCAGCTAGTTTCTCTTGTTTCACCCAGAAGATGTTTTCCTCTTCTTATATTATGGATTCGTCGAGCCGAGGACCTTTCCAGGTTGAGGAGTTGCTTTTCTCCTTGGGTGTACATCCGCATCTTCGTCCGAGGTATCAGACTGTTTGCTGGACTCCAAGTTGATTTGCTCGGCCATGTTCTCTTTCATTTCCTTATCGAAAGGCGGAAGGTTGTTAATGTTTTTCAACGTTGCGTCAAGGGTGATTTCGCCAGGATTTTGTTCTGACGGTCCCTTTTGCGCATTTTGTACCCTATCGAACGGAGTCATGAAGTCGAGTCTTCTTCCGGGGAACTTGGTAGTTCTGCGCGGGAAGATGGTTTTGATTCTGGCTCTTAAGGTTTCGACCTTGTTCGCGAGAGAACTCGTCAGCTTATCATGTTTTTCCGTTTTCTTTTCGAGACTCGAGAACATCTTCTTAATATCCTCAAACACCACAGTGTTTGCGTTAGCGTTGACTACGGTGTCGTTTGTCAACGGAGTTTCATCGAAGTTTCCTTTAGGTGCAACACCGTCAAGAGTTGGTTGGTCATTTTGAGTTTCGGTAGCCATATCCGATCTTGTTTTTTTGCGGTTGTGTGTAAGATTTATCGATACCCCCCCCCCCCAATGCAAATCTATGGGAACCGAATTCACACTATAGATTTCTGTTAGTTAAGGAAAATTGAGTAAACTCAACTTTCCCAGAAGTCCTGGATTTCTGGGAGCAAAATGAGTGCAATATCATAACACAAGAATTAATAATAAAAGTATGATAATGAGAATATGAAAGAGAGCAAGAACAAGTCTTATTATGAATCGTATGTGCATTTCACAACAGGTGGTAAGCCTCGGCTACGTAAGCTGTTGGAGAATTCCGAATTACGAATAACGGAAGTCTAGTAAATCTAGTTGAGTCGCAACTCGCTAACAAAATCGGATAATAAACCTAACGCTCTAAGTATTTCGGTGGTTAGTGAACCCAAAATCAAAATTTTAAATTCTAAACATTTAAAATTCATTTTTTTATTTTTGTGGTACTTTTGGAATATTTAAAAATATGTGATGTTTTTGTAATTTTTAAGAGGTATATTTGGTAAAGGAAAAATGGTCTTAATGGTCTTAATGGTCTTTCCGGAAAACAAAAATGATTGTGGAACGGATTTTGTCGATCCAAAAAAAAAGGTTTGGCATATAATTTAATTGATACCATATATTCTAGTAAATCGAACCAAATTATATGTTTTGTTTTAACGCTTCCGCCATGTATATTTTACCGATGGGAATTATCATTTTGTGATTATTTTCAGCACATGACGATGGTGAACATCGTACTATATTTTTATTTTTTGTTCCTCGGAAGTTGACTCGAAAAGCACATGATACATTGTCATTAATTGTATTCAGTTATAGATCTAATAGAAAATTAATATTTTAAAAGTTCAAAAGCATGTTCAAAGGTTGACTATAACAGACTTTTTTCACATTTGCTCATTTATATGGCGTGCTGCAATACATTGTCATTAATTGTATTCACTTATACATGTTTCATCCTTTCATGAAAAATTAGATTTGCTACAATGTGTATTGCAGATTGACTATCGCAATGTAGAGATATCGGTGATGATTTATCAATACCCAAAGCTGAAAGTAAACCTTTGTTACATATAATTTCGCAAATGTTGTATTACATAGCTTTGTATTCCATTTCTACGGATGAACAAGAGACAATATTTTGCTTCTTGGTTTTTCCGGAGAATTTTCCAACTGAATGAGATAACCAGACAAAGAGCGGTGGGTAAGTGGGCATAATGCCCAATCAACATCGCACCATGCGGTCAATGTTAGAGGCGAGTCTCCTCGTAGCAGAATTCCTTGACCCAGTGTCGTCTTTAAGAAACGTACAAGACTGAGTACGGTATCCCAAGGACCTTGTTTTGGGTGCTGCATAAATTGTGTTAAGACATGAATAGAATATGCAAGATTCGGCGTGTGACAGACAAATAAATAAATTTGCCAACTAGTCGACGGTAGCGAAAAGGCTCAACGATATCAAATCATTAAACGAATAATTGGATTTCAACTAGTATTTACAAATCATTAAACGAATAACACATGTTTTCCAAAATTTTTTTGAAATTATTAATCCAATAACACCTTATTTTACTTTGATTTTCAAATTCACTAAAATCCTATAACTAGTAACCCCCACTAATATTATAAAATTAAGAGCATGTTCCCCTTGTAAACAAAAATCATAGGATATTCATCCACTATATATTTTTAACAAATATTTATCATGATTATATTTAGGTCATATGCCATTGAAAAAACTATATTTTTCTTATTTCTCTTGATTATTTAAGAGAAAAAAAGATTAGAATACAAAAAAACATACAAACAAATTAATGTTAGCAATCATAGTAAACATACCAATGTATGAGTTACTTCATGTTTCATACATATAATCATTCTTAAAATGAATTTTCATAAAAATTTACGAAAATATGTTTGAAACTCGTAAGTGTTTGTAACGATATATGATCTTAAATCTTGAAGTTCAAAAAAATGCAAAACGTACATTTACGAATTTTCAGTTGAATATAATTACTAACACTATATGGACATGAATTCCTAATCATACATCTACATAAGTAACACTAATCATTTAAACATTAACTCTAAACCCTAATTCAATCTCCAAATAAAATTTTGTGGTTACTGAGGGAGTCCTGACGGATGTAGGGTTATCCGTCAGGAATCCGTCACAAAACTCTAAGTTTTTGCGCATTTCAAATTCCAAAAAAATTGAAAACATACAAAAATTCAATTTTTTCCGAAATGAAGGATCCGTACGTCACTAAGTTGAGTATGTCTAAAAACACCAGACTCTTTTCCTTCCATTTACAATTGCGAATAAACCCGAAAATCAGGCGAAACATCCGGCGATTCTTCCCCAAACTCGATTTTTGGCCATTACAACCACAAATGGGTGATCCAAGGTAATTTTCACTTCTATGAACTAGATTTAGGTGGTATTCGATGACTTTTTAGGAATTTAATAGTTTTAGAATTTTTTTTTTTTTTTTGGATTTTGATAGTTTAGGGTGTTGGGTTATGGATTTTTTTTGTTTCTTTTTATCAAGTTTAGGGTTTAGGGATTTGAATTTTTTTTGTATATGAATGTTATTGATTGTGAAAATTTAAGATTTTGTTGGTTTTTGTATATGAATGTTGTTTAGGGTTTGTGTTATTTAATGTTTAAATATGAATAATGTTTTGGATTTCTGATTTTTTGTGTGTTTTAATAATTTAAAGTGATATGATTGATAAATTTGGTAATGGGTGTCAATATATGTTTGATAAAAGTGTTGAATGATACGATGGATGCCTTCATGGCGCATATGGCTCAGCGGTATCCACCACCACCACTACCACAGTAGTTTAGGTTTCGTTTATAGACTTTTATCTTTTGTATCGAATATTTTTAATATTTTTTGCTTTTTATAAATATTTTGCAAACTTTTAATTTTATGCATATTTTTGGAATTTTAATTTTATTTAATTATTAATTAATAAATATAAAAAATTATTAATTAATAAATATATTAATCAAATAATAATTTGATTAATTCAAATTTTATTTAAAAATATAAGATTCGTTATTAATTCGTCATTGTTCAGTGAGGAATGTGGCATCACAAATTTTGTTGGTAATTCGTCAGGAATTCTTAACAGATACTTCTTGACGGAATGCTGACGGATTACTTATTGACGGGTACTATGTCAGCATTCCGTCCGAATTTCCTGAAGGATGCCTGGCGGATGTTTAATTAACTGACCATCTAGTACTGACAGACATTATCCGTTAGGTTTCTGTCAGGAATGCCTATTCATGACGGTTTCTGTCAGGAATGCCTATTCATGACGGTTTTCTGACGGTTTTGTTCGTCAGTTTAGACATGTTTTCTTGAAGTGAGAGGTCCTGGATTTCTGTGAGCAAAACGAGTACAATATCATAACACAAGAAATAATAATAAAAATATGAGATTGAGAATACGAAAGAGAGCAAAGAAAACTCTTATTCCGAATCGTATGAGCATTTCACAGTAGGTGGTAAGCATTGGTTACGTGAGCTGTTGGCGAGTTCCGAAGTACGAATTACCTGAGACTAGTAAACCTAGTTGAGTCGCACCTCGCTAACAAAATCGGATAATAACCCTAATGCTCTAAGTATTTCAGTGGTTAGTGAACCCAAAACCGAAATTTTAAATTTTCTACCCTTAAAATTCACTTTTTATTTTTGTGATATTTTTGAAACATTGAAAAATATATGGTGTTTTTGAAACTTTTAAGTGTTATTTTTGGAATTTAAAAAATGGTCATAATCAACTAGTTAGAGGTCAACTTCTACATCATTTTTTATTTAATTTTACTTCTGTATAACTGTGAAACTCCACAAAACAAAAATTTTCGATACCATATTTTCTAGTAAATCGAACCAAATTATATCTTTTGCTTTAACGCTTCCGCCATGTATATTTTACCGATGGGAATTATCATTTTGTGATTATTTTCAGCACATGACGATAGTGAACATCGTACTATATTTTTATTTTTTGTTCCTCGGAAGTTGACTCTAAAAGCACATGATAGATACATTATCATTAATTGTATTCAGTTATAGATCTAATAGAAAATTAATATTTTAAAAATTCAAAAGCATGTTCAAAGGTTGACTATAACATACTTTATTCACATTTGCTCATTTATATGGCGTGCTGCAAAACGCTGGAATGTATACAAAAGTTTTAACATAAATTAGTAAATTATGGGGTTGATAAACATAATCTAAAAATGGAGATGATAACTTTTAACTTATCCAAGTTGAAAACAAACTAAAAATTGTGAAATTATAAAATTATCCTTTGAACTATGCAACAACACAAAGAAAACTGTTTTATATATTGTATTGCAATTTCTTAAATAAATATAGAGATTTTTGCGATTTAAGTAGAGAAAACTGAATTTTATATTTAAAAGTATGTCGTGAAAAAAAAAAGATTTAAAAGTATGTTTTGGAAAAATATTTAAATATTCTAAAAGGAATTATGATTAGGTGAATATGTTCTTTTTAAAAAAACATTACCTATAACATACTCTATGATTTCGAAATTACTATTTTAAACTTATGTAAAAATCACTAGTTGCACAAAATTGATTTATTTCAATTAAATTATTATATCTACAATGAAATCTAACTGTAATTGTGTAGGTTTAACATGCAAATATTCTCTACTGCCACTTAGTGCTTTCTTCTTCCCACGGGAAGGGAATTTTTTGTGTCAAATCTTCTACTCCTTCAACTTCCGGAAGTCTCACTCGTCGTGAGCTTCTCTTTAAGAGAAAATTCATTGGTCTCCATTGCATTTTTTTCTTTTCTAAGATATTAAATAAAATTTACACACAAAATCTACTATATATTCTTAAAATATATTTTTAAATTCTTTTCTAAATTGCAAATGAACAAGTGGCACAATGGTAGTCACCTCTGAATCTATTGCATCCACCAGGGTTCGAACCCTGCCGCTCTCAGTTGGGAGAGAACTACTTAGACACTAGGCTATGATGACAAAAAAAAAATTCTTTTCTAAATTTAATTTTCATTTCTTTCCAAAATTTTAGTCTTTAATTTAATTTAATTTATTTATTTTTTCTAATTATTTGTTACTTAATAAAGACAAAATATTAATGATTTCAAATAATTTAACTACATCACAAAACATCTTATACATATAGTTATTTAGAGAAGTATATATTCTTTTTTTAAATTAGTTACAAACTAAATAATTGTACGATAATCAAAATAATCTAATCAATACATTATGGTCAAAAATTATTTCCATTTTTAATAGGCACGTGACAGTTTTTTTGTTCATAGAGTCAAATCTCAAAACATGTAACTAATGTAATTTAATTGAATTCTGTTTTCAGATCTGGAAGAAAATTAATATTGAAAGGTTAAGAGCACGATCCCCTGGTAAACAAAACACATAGTATATTCATCCACTATATACTTTTAACAAATATTTATTATGATTATGTTTAGAAAAAATTATGGAGAATGCCATATTCTTCCTTTGGTTTATATGAAATACCATAAATGTAAGGTTTTACAAAAATTGCCATAATCACTCAAAAGCAATGACGATTTTAACCTCCTGACACAAAAGTTAATAACATTTTACTTTTTTATTTTTAAGATAAAACTTCTCTCTTCTCTCTTTAATCATCTTCTCCAAGAAGCTTTTTGTTTTCTTCTCTCTCCCAAAAATCATTATCTCTCTCTTACACCTTTACCCTCTCTCTTTGTATAGTGTTGAGTTTATGTCAGAAGCGAGTCTCCTCATAGCAGAATTCCTTGACCCGATGTCGTCTTTAAGAAACGTCCAAGTCTGAGTGCGGCATCCCAATGAGCTTGTTTCGGGTGCTGCATAAATTGCGTTAAGACATGAATACAATACGCAAGATACGGGCGGTAGCGAGCATGCTCATCAATATCATCACCTTCCGAGAGACCCATGCGATGATTCTAGTCCATAAAAACTGACATGGATGATAGTTGAGGAGATATGTGTCATAGATAATGTCAACTTGCGTTGACTAAGATAGATCCCACAGGGACTGCGAGATACCTTTATCCCCAGGAAATATTTGCAGATACCTAAATTTTTCATATGAAAGCATGAGTGAATAGTCATTGAAGGCTGTAATCAAAGATGAGGATGAAGTAGCGACAATCACTTCATTGACCTAAACCAGGGCATGTAGCCGATTATCACCTTGTTGAAGTATGAAAAGAGAATAATCGGATCGACATTGTTGGAAACCATATTCTAGTAAATAGTTCGTGAGCTTGGTAAGCTAGCATTTGGGTGCCCGTCGTAAACTATATAGTGATTTATGAGGACAACATACATGTGTGGAATAATTAGTACGTACCCGGGGGTTTCATATAGACTTATTCGCGTAATTCACAGTGAAAAACACGTTATGAACATCCATTTGATGGACTTCTCAGTTCTTAGTAGTGGAAATCTCAACTTTCCATATCGTTGTCATCTTAGTAACATAAGCGAAACTCTCTACATAATCTTGTCCTTCAATCTGTTTGTTAGCAAGAACGACCAACCGCGCTTTGTAGAGATCTATACTACTATCGGATTTGAATTTGATGGTGTATACCCATTTACAGCCAATGGCCTTCTTGCCCGGTGGGAGTTTCTCAATTATCCATGTCTGATTCGCATCTAAAGCTTCAATCTCGACACTCATAGTGTTTTTAGAATTCTCATCTTGTACAACTTGAGAGTACTGTTTTGGTACCAAAACAGAGGTAATACCAGTGAGATAACTTGTATGAGAATCAGAAAATTGTGAGTATGATAAGTGATATGTAAGAGGATAAATTGTATCAGCGTGAATAACATAATCATCTAGTCTAGCTGGTTTGTTGCGTTGGCGCTGTGCACGTGCCAGAGTTGGCAGTTGTGGTCTCGAGATACAACCGGAGCAGTAACTGGTGGAATATCTGGTATTGTACGAGTAGTGGCATGCTAAGGTTGTGTCCCAAGAAGAAGTATCAACCAGTTCAGAGCAGTTGCAGGTTGCATAACAAGAGTCACTGCAGATGGTATGGTTTGAACAGGAGGCGTGAGATCATATGCTTCATTGTCAGAGTCTTCATCAAGATAATATGATGGTGACGAGATAGAAGATGGTGATGCAGCAACCTTAGAGCCTTCATCAATGGTGTAAGGGAATTGATTCTAAAAGAAAATCACATCTATGGAGATTTAAAATTTTACAGTCTCTAAATTGTACACTTTTTGACCTTATTTCCGGAATGGATAGCAAATGAAATTTATTTACTTGCCCTTTTTGATTATGTAAAAAGCATAAGATGCCAAAGATTTTGAGGTGCATACAACAATTCAAAATGCATCTTACCTCCTAGAGTAGATGCACGCGTGCGATTAATGAGATAGCATGCAACTAAGTCACAGTAACCCCAGAATTTAATTGGTAACGAAGCTTGGAAACGAAGTGCACATGCAATATGTAAGATGTGCATGTGCTTTCGTTCGAGACAACCATTCTATTGGAAACTACCAACACATGATTTTTCATGGTGGATATTGTGTTGTTGGAAGCAATCACGAAGACATAGGAACTTGGTTCCATTATCACTGCGAAACACTTTGATTTGCCTTTCAAATTATCTTTCGACCAACGTGATAAAATCTTTCAATTGTGTTCCAGCACTCTGTTTATTGGGAAGCAAGAATATCCATAGAGAGAGAGAGAGAGTAATCATCCAAAGCTGTAAGAAAATATGTGGAACCGCATAAAGATGGTGTCCTATAGGGACCCTAGAGATTGCAGTGAACAAGTTTTAAAAATGAGATGTTTTATTCAAACTGATGGGAAAACAGTGCAAAGACTGTTTGGCTCGAATACAAATTTCACACGTTTTATGATCAAACATTTTAACACTCAAATCAGAAATAGGCAAAAGTTCCAAGGCTTTCGAAGAAGGATTTTCCAAGCGTTGATGCCACAACTCCATTGCAGAAATAGTAAAAGTATGCATAGCAGCTTGAACATCAACACTTTGAAATAAATATAGTCCAATGCGTTGCTCACCCGCTCCAATCAGCTTCTTGGTAATTCGGTCCTGGATCACATACATACATCAAAGATCTTAAACACGCAGACTTTTTCACGATTTAACTGAGATACAGAAATCAGATGACAATGCAATCCATCAACGAAAAATACATTATGCAGCGTTAGAATATAACTCATTTTGACAGTCCCATGTTTGGTAGAGAGAGTGTGTTGACCATTCGGTAGACGAATGTAAACAATAGGCATTTCAAACAAATCATCAACAACATTAAGAGAGTCGGTCATGTGGTTGGTGGCTCCTGTACCAAGAATCTAACAGGTAGTAGGAACATTACCAGAAAGATGCGGAGCAATTGAGTTAGTCCTTTCATTCAAGAGATGAACAATACTTTTCCATTGTTGATTACTGAGGCCACTGAAATCGACCCTATCAGCCTGGTTAGTTGAGGTTCACTAGTGGTACGAGATCCTGTTGCAACAACATTAGCTTGAACCACTTCGATGTCGTGTCCCCGACCATGACTTGTAGAAGGAAGCCTTTGTGACGACGAACCAGCATAATTCTTGATTCGATCGACCTACCAGTCCGAATAGTCCAGTTTTCAAAAGCAATTCTCGGCCAGATAACCGGTCTTCCCACAAGTAGTAGAGAATGGGCGTGTCTGCATAGTAGACTTGTTGCGGGATAGAATATGGGCAACGAATCTGCCTTCCTCAACATGATCATAATGTATTTGAGCAGCAAGCTTTGATTCTTTGTCCTGAACCAAGACATTATGGGCCTCGTCCAAGGCTGCAACGGCTTCTGCAAAAGAAAAGAGGATTTCATAGAACCGTAAATAAATTCATCAAATCCCATAAGAAATGATGGAGTTTTTTCTCTTCGCGTTCCTTCCAAACATCCTCCATTGTCCTAGCTTGATGATATTCAGCTAAACGAGTCCACACTTTAGTTAGCTTGCCACAATATGCTTCCATGGCCAACCCTTTTTTATGGCAATTAGCTAGCTTTGTTTTCAAGCGTTGCACTCTCTGCCCATTACGAACAGAGAAACGCTTTTGGATATGGTCCCATAAATCACGAGCAGTGTCATGATGAGAAAGAGAGCTTTGAAGCTTGTCATCGACAATGTTCTTTAACCACAAAATCACAATAGCGTTATTAGCCACCAGTCTTCGAGATCATTATCACCATCTGCGGGTTTAGGGATTGTCCCATCAACAAACCCAAACTTCTTATGAGCCTTCAAACCTAAACGAATATTGGTGGTCCATTCATTATAGTTCGGACCACGATGCAGAACATGAGAAATGATGCTACATGGATTATCTTCGGTAGACAAGTTGTAGGGATTAATGGTTTTCTGGTTATGGCGAGGAGCTGCAGTATTATCGCCCATTTCAGAAGTACTTCCTAAGAAAAGAATTTCGAGAAGAAAGAGATCAAAGAACAGAAAGAAAGAAATAAAAAGAGAACACTCGAAACAGTGTATTGGGATCGATTAAGCAGGCTCGACTTTTGTATAGCGAGTTACTGTTCTGATACCAGGTCAGAAAGATGAAGATGATGAAGTTTTCAGTGTATTCTAATGTCATAAGAGGCTCAATTTTTATACAAGTGATTATAGTTAATTAAGAGTATTAAAATATCTAATCTATCTTTAAGTATATACAAATATCGCTAACAGACTATTTCAAAAAGGCTTGATAATCATTTTAAAATATAATTATAACATGGAATACTGTCTAGTATTTTAGTATAAGTTTCTTACGTCTATAATCATTCACACTTCGTTTTCAGTTTCTTTGATATCTTTTAAATGAGAACATAAAATACATAATTTTTTTGTAGATTAGATAAAAACTAGAATTTACAATTATTTTTCTGATTAAAAATTATAATATTTTTAATTTTAAAAAATTAAAAGAAAATTATAGAAATTTGTTCCAATTTCTCTCAATTTTTTCATTTTTCTAAACTTTTAATCTAACATTATATTTAAGCTCATAAATAATATTTGTAAAATAAATCTATTGTTTCAAAATCCACATCATTATTATTTTAAAATCCATGTCAACATCCATGTCGTTTACAGCGTTACACAAACTAGAAGGTTTAAATTTAAAATTTATTGTGTGTCACTGTGAAAATTTAAAATGTCACAAGATTTAAATTTGAAGGTTTTTATGCGACTTTCTAATAAAATAATGATTTGACACAATATATATATATTTTTTTTTTTGATGACCCTGGTATCCGGAGCCCCGAAGAACTCCAACTAGACCCAAAGCGTCCGCAGTCGCCAATGGTATTCAGGAGGGCCGCCGAATTCACTCCATATTAATTGACGGTGGTCAAGATTCGAACCCAGGTGGCAGAAGTCATAATTGTGAGTCTTTTACCACCAGAGCTAGAAGCCCCGGTTGATTTGACACAATATTTCCTTTCGTAAAACTAATATTTTATCGACCGAACATCATCTTGTGGTCTATATTAGAAATATGATAACAGAACATTTTTAATTCTATTCATTTTCCATATCTAGAAGAAGATTAATATTTCTTAAGGAACCATTTATTATATTCATAATTATATCATAAATTACTAATATGAGAATTACCCAACATATATTTTCTTAAAGATTTTATTAGTTTATCATTTCATTCACCACGTTTTCTAATCACATTTAGTTATTTTAAATTAATTAATTATTAAATTTTTTGTTTAATTTCTTTAATCTTCTTAATATATTGAATCTTTAATATATTAAAAGCAAAACATTTTAGTCCTAAATGGTGGCACCATGTTTTCTTAGATTTTTAGTTTATTGTTAAACTTGTTTTAATGCAATTTTTGTAATTTTTGTTTTATTTTTTAAATTTTACATTTAATGGTATTTATTTCTAATAAGAAAGTTTAGATAATTAAATTTTACATATTTTTTTTATATCTCTACTTTTTATTTTTCATATTTTATTGAAAATAAAAACTAATAGTTATATAACGTTACATTAATAATAAATATATTTTTCCTATATATGTCATGATTTAAATTTTAAAATTCGGACATATATTACATTATCTATTTTCTTTGTAATAAATTTACATCAAATACAAAAATGAATAATAGACTAAAAACGTAAAACAAATATACTAAAATGTGATAAATTATAATAGCACAACTTTTATTTATGCACGTTTAAATTAAAATTATATTTGGGTTAATTCAAAACTTTTTTAAAATAAATAATCAAATAAAATATAACAAAATACTATAATAATTATATATTTGAAATTTAAATGTAATAATGTAATTCATAACATAATTTTTTGTCATATCATCTTTGGACAACAACAAGCATAGTAGTAAATATTTGTATTTTTATTCTTTAAACAATTAAAATTTAATTTGTGAACTTGATAATAAATTTACCTTTAGAAAATTTAACATGATAAAATTTGAATATAATTTAAATTTGTAGTGATTAAAAATTTGAGTTTATACTATTTTTTTATAACCAAGAAGTTTCAGGCAAAAGCCCGTAACCCAGAGCTTGGAGAAGAACCAAAAGATCCTCTTATATTGGGAATACCCTTTTTAGCAACTACTGGTGCTATCATTGATATGAAGAAAGACAAGATCGATCTTCATTTCAGTGGTATGGTGATGAAGTGCAATCTACAAGAGGTTTTGAAGAAACCATCCTTAGATACCAAGTCTTTGTGGGTTGATACCATTACAGAGGTTGTTGAGGGGGTTTCTGATGACTTCTTGTTTGATGATCCTATAGAGATTGCATTGACTAACGCTACTAATGAGTCTATTTCCTTTAATGATGATGTTTCGGGTTATACCAGGATGTTAGATTCTTGTAGGAGGATTGAGGAGATGACCGACTATATGCAATTAGGGGAGACAACTGCTAAGTCTCCACCTAAATTGTACCTTGCTCCACTTACTGATCCATGGAGCGAGTTAAAATCTCCAAAGTTGGAACTCAAAGCCCTCGCAACAGGGCTAGGATACACATTTCTAGGTCCTAATTCTACATATCATGTGATAGTGAATGCTCACTTGAATAACGTAGAGACCGCCTTATTTCTTTCTAATTTAAGAAAGTATCGTAGAGCTCTACGTTACACCTTAGAAGATATTATAGGGATTTCACCTGACTTGTGCATGCATAGGATACAACTAGAAGATGAATCTACGACTTCTGTAGAGCATCAGAGAAGGTTAAATCCTAACCTGAAAGATGTTGTAAAGAAAAAGATAATGAAACTTCTAGATGCATGAATAATTTATCATATTTATGATAGTAATTGGGTTAATCCATTGCATGTAGTTCCCAAGAAAGGGGGGGGGGGGGGGAAAAAGTTNTGATGAGTTAATTCCAACTAGAACTATTACAGGTCATAGGATGTTTATTAATTATAGGAAACTGAATGCTACAACTTGCAAAGATCATTTTTCTTTACCTTTTATTAACCAGATGCTTGAGACATTGGCTAATAACCCTTATTACTGTTTCTTAGATGGTTATTCTGGTTTCTTAAAGAACCCGATTCACCCAGATGATCAGGAGAAGATGACATTCACCTGTCCATCTAGAATCTATGCTTATCATAGTATACCTTTTGGACTGTGTAATGCCCCAGCTACCTTTTAGCAATGCATGATGTGCATCTTTACTGACCTTATTGAAGACATCATGGAAGTATTCATCGACGATTTCTATGTTTATGGATCTTCTTTTGATGTCTGTCTTGCTAAGTTGTGCAGGGTTCTTCAGAGATGTGAGGAGAAACATCTAGTGCTCAACTAGGAGAAATGCCATTTCATGGTGACTAATGGGACCGTGTTATGACACAAGGTTTATGAGAAATTTATTGTGGTTGATAAATCATTAAGTCGTAACACCTAATCACCCTTAGACTAGTGGAAAAGTAGAGGTTTATAACAGGGAAATCAAAACTATCTTGCAGAAAACGGTAAATGGATATAGGAAAGATTGGTCTTTGAAGCTCGATCATGCTCTATGGGCTTACAGAACAGCATTGAATACCCCTCTAGGTACTAGTCTTTTTAACCTTGTCTATGGTAAAGCTAGTCACTTACCTGTAGAACTGGAGTAAAAAGCTACATGGGCTGTCAAGTTGCTGAACTTCAACATAAAGACCGCAGCACAAAGGGGTCTCATTTAACTCCATTATATTGAAGAGATTCGCCACATAACATATGAAAAATCCAAGATCTTTAAGGAAAGGAACAAAGCTGCACATGACAAGAAAATTATTCCAACGGACTTCCGACCAGGTGATTAGGTATTGCTCACAACTCTAGATTGAAAATATTCCCTCGAAGATTAAAATCATGGTTGTATGGACCGTTTGTCATCAAAGAGGTAAGACCTTATGGTGTGGTTGTACTCAACAATCGCTAAGGTAATGATTTTTTATAAATGGTCAAATTCTTAAGCCTTATCTAGCTACTTCAGAGCTCATGGAAGAACCTGAGATTTGTCTAGCTGATCCAACTTCGGTTTAGAGGTAAGTACTATCAAGCTATTGACGTTAAACAAGCGCTGAGTGGGAGGAAACCCACTATTTGATGTTTTTAGTTTATTAGGTCTTAGTTTTGAGTAAATTTAGATTTTAGATTCTTAATTGTGAGTTCAAAGTGTTTCAGGAAAATTCAGGAAACAAAGACTTGGTCGAATGTTCAGATCGATCGATCCGTCTATGGATCGATTGATCACTTAAAAGTGTCTTTTGCATAGAAGAACAGATCGACCAATCCGTGTAAGGATCGATCCATTCAACAAGGGACCCTCCATGCAAAAGGACAGATCAATCTGTTTATGGATCGATTGATCAACCGAAGTCCAGAAACCACCATAGAAACAGATCGATCGATCCATTTATGGATCCATCAATCCAAACAATCCATGTAGCAATGTAAAAAGGGAACAATCGATCCCTCATCCAGGTAACTCGGTTTTTCACTTAAGTTAAACCATATTTTAGGAATTAAACCTGTTTTCACTTAATTTGAACCGAAAATTCTTCTCCCTCACATATAAATCGATCCAAACTTCCTTTTTCACCATTTTTCTCCAAAAGTTCTCCAAAATTTTTCACAATCTACATTGTTCTCTATCCCTCAATCCTCAACCGATTTGTGTGATTTTTGACCTTATTCCACTCAATTTTTCTATTCCAATCCGATTCTCTCACCTTCATTTTGATTCAAGCAAGGTATGGAACCCTAACTCCCTCTGTTCTGTTCGAAAATTAGGGTTCTTTAGGGATTTTTAGGTTTTGTTAAATTGAAATGCTTGAATTGGTGATTTATGTGCTTATATACTCTCTTTGGGGAGTTTCCAAACTTCTACTCTTATAGCGATTTGTGGGACGTGATAGCGCATGGGGGCTATGAGTCTAGGGCCATGAATCTTACTGGCATTCGCCACCCTACGATCTGCATAACATTGAAGATTTTGGGATCTACTTTCTCTAGTAATTCGGAGTAGGCAGCGATCAGTTCTCTAGACATTGAGCTCCTACACTATGTATTATGCCATTTCACGATGGTGTGCTATGAGATTGACCAGGACAGACCTCATCATGATGCTAATTTTGGATGGGTGTTTGCCAAGATTTTAGCTAGTCGGAAGATGGATGCGTTGAGACGCCCGAGTCGGGTTGAGGTGATGGGTATTTTACGTACCTCAGTTTTGCAGCATGTTGGGATCCCACTAGAGTTGTTTCTTCAGGAAAAGGAAACAAACCGGTTTATTGGCCTTATCTCTTTTCTACAAAGTGGTTCGGGAACCTAACGATCTACAGGTTTAGGAACAAAGGAGGACATGTGTGCAAGGTCTACCTGCCCAAGTAGGAGATCACCAGCCTCACTTCTCTGGTCAACATTCACTTTCTCTCGGGACCTGAGCACCTACATGGCGCACCTACACATGTACGTAATACTCCGCAGCTTCCTAGAGGTCAGGCTTGACGTCAGAGACCAGTTTCAGAGGTAGAGACGCCAGCGAGACCCTAGTCAGGAGGACAGTTCGCCTCTTCTACGAAAGGAGTTTTAGCTAGTTTGACTTGCCTCCTCAACTTCCTGACATCACCGATTCCGAGATGATCAGATGGACTGCGGATTCTATAGAGCATAATCACAGCATGGTTTAGAGGATGTGGAGCGCGATAGGCAAGCTACGATGTGTAGGCTGTTTTATAGCACCTCGAGATCGCAACGATGATGAGGAGGAGCCTCTAGCTAGGAAAGATAGAGGAGGAGGCAGTGAGGGACAGACCTCGGACTGATTGGACTTCACATTATCAATATCTTTTTCTTTTTCACTTTGGACTTATGTACTTCTTTCATTTCATTTTTATGTTTTCCAGACTTATGTTCTATTCAGGTCATTGATCCTTCTTTTTTATTTATGTTCACACTGGGACGGTGTGAAATAAGTTTAGGGAGGGTACATGATGCTACTAACGGTATTTTGATGTTTTGTCTATTTTTATGAAATTTTCAAATATTTTTGTTTTTGTTTAGATGAGTCTAGTCGAGTCGACTCAAGTCGAAGCAACAATGGCCAAAATCCATGATGACTACTAACCGTGTGAGTTTGGTATAATTCTCTACTTGACAACTGACATAATTTAATGTTCCATCTAGGATTGGAACCCTATTGATTAATTGATATGATTTTGAAAGTTCTGGTCTTTTGGATTGTTGATAATTTGATGCTAGGTTTACTTTGTTATGACTTAAATTGACTTTAAATTATCTTATCTATGGTGTTGGAATACTTTTAGCTATGTATTTTTTTCTTCATCCCTATGTAAAACCAACAGTTCTTTCAGTACGATTTTGATCCCTTTCCCCTTCCCTTCAATAAAACACGGTACAGAAAAAGAGTTGAAAGCGTGATTTAGAAATTTGTAGTCAATCCCAGAAGAAGAACCGTCTTCTAAAAAAATGAAGAAAGAGAAGTGAGAAAAGGAGAAGAAAGGACAGGGTCCAAAGTCGCTCGATGCTCGAATTGGTATTGGGATCCCGAATGACAGATACTCTAGAGCTTTGATAGATACCCCCATAGGTAAGAACGCACCTATTAGAACTTAATTGAATCTAATGAGCTGGTTGATATGACTTGATAGTTTGATTGATTGGGATTTAAAGTAGAAAGCATGTTGTTACTTAGGTGGCGGTCAACAGTTTATTTGCAGTGGTTGTCGAGGATTAGTGTCTTTTGGTTTTTGATGTCTGAAGTTAGGGTTGCTAAGATTCTGAGAGGTCATGTGTGGTCCGGTTTTTAAACCTCTTCTCTAGATGTGGTTTTGCTTTACTTGAGGACAAGCAAATATCTAAGTCTGGGGGAGTTGATATTACTTGGTTTTAATGCTTTATAGTCGGTGTTTATACCTGTTATTTGACATTATTAGAGTGTTTTCATTGTGTTTTTAGCATGCTTTCATGATTTTAGGATTTTGGGACGTTTTGGAGCGAAAATGATGGTTTTTAGAAGAATTTAGGTTCAAATGGACTAAATGAAGATGGAAGGATTGATCCAGGTTGAAGAATGATCGATCCAGACTTGCATTTATGAGGAGATCGTTCAATCCTAGCATAGATCAATCGATCCAAGGCCTGGACCCAATGGAAAATCTGATCAATCGATCCCACTTGGGATCGATCCCTTTACACGAACAAGATTGAAATCATGCAAAAAGACGCATTCATCCCCAAGACCTATTATTGGTTTTTTATTGGGTTTTTATTTTCCTTTTATTTGGAGAGATCGATTCTTAGTTTTTACAGAGATTTTCAGAGAAAAGGGATCTAATTTTGTAATCGAGAAGATTTCTGAACTCTAATTCTTTTTATATACAATTTGGTTTTTGAATTCTGCAATGTTTACTCTTTCTATGATTTCTGTTTGCGTTATCATGTATGAGAAGTTTACTTATTTGGTTTTAGGGTTTCCCACGGAAACCAGGTTAATTGTTAAGAGTTTGATAGAATGGATTGAAATTATTAGGTTCTGAGTATAGATTTATTCCTATTGCATGAATTAGAGTAGCTAACTAGTTCATTGATCTTAAAATTATAAACACATAGGGTTTTATTTAGAAGTCTAATCTAGTCTAGAAGAATAAGTGCCTTTTCTTATAGGAGTATTATCTTAGGGGCTTATGAACATATCGAATCTGAATTGAAATTCATGTTTAAATAATCTAAATTCGGTGGGAGTTTGTCTTTAGTAACTTAAAGATAGAGATCTAATACTTCGGAAGAAGATTAGTCCATTGTTGTCTTTTGAGTTGGGAACTATTTTCAAAGAAAATCTTGCATGTCAACCTTGAGTTTGAACCTGAATGCCTATGGAATTCCCTATTTTCTAACGTTTTTGTTATTTGTTTACAACTGTTTTAAATTTATTGTTATTTAATTTTTTAATCAAAACCAATACTTTAATATGTTCTGAGCTTAATTCGATTTTAAACTGAGAATCGTACATTCTTGGTCCCTATGGATTCGATCCCTCATATACTATTGTGTTTGTTGTGCACTTGCCGTTAATATATATGGATTAAAACCTCAGTATATCAACTGCTCAGAAGAAGCAGGCCGATATAGTACCTCCCTACCCCCCCCCCAACAGGTGTTCGACGACATCGACCTGAGAAGACTCAGCCAGCCTCATAACGATTTCTTATTCATTGAGCTGATTATCGGTAACACATAAGTAGAAAGAATTTTAATTGATATAAATAGTTTGGTTGACATCATCTTTAAGGACACACTCAAGAACATGGAGATCAACGACAAACTAATAGAAGCTCGAAGCTAAACGCTAACAGGGTTCAATGGCGAAACATCCCTTTCCGAAGGGACCATCAAGCTACCAGTCCAAGCTGGACACCTAACCAAAATGGTCAAGTCCATTGTTATGGATCAATAATATGCGTTCAACGCGATTCTTGGTACACCCTGGCTCTACTCTATGGAAGTTGCAGTATCGACTTACCATTAGTGCATCAAGTTCCCAACTAACAGGGGAACCTGGCAGATAAGAGGGAATTAGTGTGTAGCTCGAACCTGTTTCCTCATGGAACATCGGATAAAGACACTGCAAGTATTAGGGGAACCCTCCGACATTCAACTGACATACAATTCGTCACCCAAACTGGAAAAGGTAGAACAAATTGCTATCCACGACCGAACCACCATGGTAGGAAAAGAACTGCATCCAGACATAAAGAAAAACCTAATCTCCTTGCTAAAAGAGAATGTCGGAACCTTCGCGTGGTCCATGGAAGATATAAAGGGCATCAACCCAGCCATCACTTCCCACGAGCTAAACATAGACCCAACCTACAAACCGATAAAGCATAAATGACGGAAATTAGGCGTAGAACGTTCCCAAGCGGTGAATAACGAGGTAGAAAAACTCTTCAACACAGGTTCAATCACCAAAGTAAAGTATCCAGATTAGCTGGCCAATCCTGTTGTTGTAAAGAAGAAGAATGGCAAATGGTAAGAATGCATAGATTTCTCCGACTTAAACAACGCATATTTGAAAGATAGTTTCCCTTTACCTCACATAGACAAGGTCGTCGAAGGAACCGCGGAGAACGAGGTGCTATTGTTTATGGACGTGTTCACATAAGAAAATCAGATAATGATGAACCCAACAGATCAGGAAAATACTACATTCATCACAGATAGAGGGACATACTGTTATAAGGTGATGCCCTCGAGTTAAAAAAATGTAGGAGCCACCTATTAGCGCTTGGTAAACAAAATGTTCGTCGATGATCTCAGAAAAACCATGTAAGTATATATCGACGATGTGTTAGTAAATCAGCTGAAGCCAAGGATCACGTGAGACATCTAAAGAAATGTAATGTTTTAAAATACTCAATCTATACGGTATGAAACTCAATCAAGCGAAGGGCACCTTTGGGATAACATCAAGAGAATTTCTCGCCTATGTCGTAATGAAAATAGAAATCAAAGAAAATCTGAAACAGATCTCCGCTATCCTCGACTTACCACCTCCAATGACCAAGAAGGAAGTACAAAACCTAACATGGAGAATATCTGCACTCAATAGCTGTCAGCGGCGTTCTAGTACGAGGAGATCGGGGAGAGGAAAAACCTATTTTCTACACAAGTAAGTCACGGAATGGCGCCGAGACGCGATACCCTACCATCGAAAATGTCGCACGCGCAGTAATATCAACATCCAAGAAGCTTTGACAATACTTCTAGTCACTCACCATAGTCGTACTCACCACTCAACCCCTGCGAACCATACTCCATAGTCCAAATCAATCTGGTAGGTTAAGTAAGTGGGCAGTCAAGCTCAGCAAACACGGTGTGGAATACCAGCGGTGCACCTGCTCCAAATTCCAGGTTCATGCAGATTTCATAGCTGAGATACCACCCTAGCAGAATGGCGACTTCCTTTCATTGGAAACATGAAGCATCTACGTTGATGGCTCCCATCGAAAGCAAGGTTAAGGAGCAGGCGTCCGACTGGAAATGCCAATAGGAGAATTCCTCGAACAGGCTTTCGACTTCAGACACATCCAACAATAAAGCATAATATAAAGCACTTCTTACCGGGATTTGCCTCGCTAAGAATCTTTGTACTTGAAAGATACACGCTTTCTATAACTCCTAACTCGTCATCAGCCAGTTCAGCGGGGATTTTACCGTCAAGAATAACGGAATGCTCCAATACCATCAGATGGTTCCAGAAAAGGTAGCAAATTTGACAGCTTCGAGCTAACTTAGATCACCTAGCCGAATCCTTGGCCAACATGGCAGCCGTAAATGACGGAAACCTTAGGCAAACTATCCCAATGGAATACATTACCATGCTCAGTATCACCAACTCTATGATAAATGCCATCGATGAGTTGATAAGCTTCGACAGACAAGACGCACCCCTAGAGTCAGATTGGAGGACTGAGATAACAAAAAATATTCTTGCAAGAAAGAAATCAGAAGACAAATGGAAGATATGGCGCCTTCGAGTGTAGGCCACAAGGTACACGACCATAGACAACCAGCTCTACAAACGGACTGCTTCAGGCATCGTGTTATGTTGCACCAACATGAACAGTATATAGCAAGTCCTCGCAAAACTACATGAAGGCGACAATGGAAGTCACTCCAGCGGACATTTCCTGGCACTAAGAATAAAAAAGCACACAAATTATTGGCCGACTATCTTGCAAAATAGTAAGGAGTATGCAAGGAAATGTGAGAATTGTCAACAACACGGACCGATAAATCAAGCGCCCACCGAGCCGCTTAATGCATCAGAGAATCCATACCCATTCTTGATATAGGGATGGACGTCGTGGGAAATTTTTCTGGTAGTAACAAACAAACGCATGTACTTGTTGTTTATGACGCAATACTTCACAAAATGGGCATAGGTAGAATCGTACTCGGCCGTAAAGGCTAAGAAGGAGAAAAAACTAAAAAATGGGTCACTAAAACAGCCGCAAGATTATCCATTTCAAACTAGTCACCTCACATTACTTAACACTATCTAATCTTAGACTGTTTATAAACCACGTGGAAGATCCGATTGAACCATTCAACACCGAGATATCCACAGGGAAACGGACAACTCGAAGCCATCTATCCATCATTGACGAACTCAAAAAGAGTTTGAAATCTAAGAAGAGACTTTGGGTTGACGAACTAGACGGAATCTAATGGTCTTACCAAACCACACTGCATCAATAAAAAAAACCAAACTCCTTTTTCCTTGGCACACAAAATTGAAGCACTAGCTCCTTCTGAAGCTAATGTCTTTTGTCTCTGCTGACTTAAGCTACCAAAATAAGAAAACACGAAGAACGAGATGTTGTTCGACTTACTAGATGACGTAGACGAAATAAGGGAACGATCTCTCGTACGACTGAAAGCTTACTAACAGTCTACAATGCGTTATTATAATAAGAGTGTGAGGCAAAAGAGATTTACGAGGGAGACTTAGTCCTATGGATGACTTACGCAAACATGGCAGAAGAAATTGCAGGCAAAATGGAAGCTCGGTGGGAAGGAGCGTACGAGGTTTCAAAGGTCGTTAAGCGTGGCATTTATGAGCTTAAGACAATGACCGGAACAACAACTCCAAACTCTTGGAATGCAACCAAACTGAAGAAATTCTATTATTAGGGGAATTTTTACTTTGAACTACGATCTAGCTTGATCTCTGATGTCAAGGTACGTAGGCAACCCTTTCGGGTGCATCTATTTTACTTAAAAAGTTATGTTTTGATCTTTCAGCTACATATTATCACCAGTATATTCTCCCACCCTTAACATTCTCTAGTCAAAACTAAAAACTTGAATCACAAATCGCACATAAGCTGTCCAACATAGGTATGTTTGAAGAGATCATATTTTTCTCGACATTGGCTAAAAAGAACATTGGAATGTCGAGGTACAACTCGCGTACTCCTAAAGATTAGTATTGGTTAGGGTCAAAGTAACTTTATCCAAGCTATAAGATTCATTTTAAAGACGAGTTCCAACTCGCGTATTCCTAAAGAGAGTATATAAGGAGACTAATGATCTTTTCTAAAGATCATATGTGCGGACGGCAAATCTGCTGATCAGCTCCTCCAAAATCATACGGTCGGATAAGTTTTCAGCCCCCAGAAAGCGCTAGAGAAACATCTTATCATATCGAACGAAGATTGGAAGCAAAAAAACAATAAGGTTTTTATCGAACTAACACTTTCTTCATTAATACCAAAAGAAGCGGGGAAGCTACATCGTTTTGATCAATAGAAACACTAACTAACAGAGTTCAGAAAAGATACAATTCTAGAAAACCTACCACGTACAATGATTAAAATAAAACATCCATCTAACCAATGCAAGAGAAAATATGGGAGAACCACCGCGCAACAAATAGTGCAAATCCTAAGCCTAAGAAAACCGTGAAAACTGCTCCAAAGGCATAAAATTCCTAAGCCCTTGGTGTTATAGGAACACTGGACTCGACTCCAGCAGCAACACCTGAATTTCCCTAAGGAGGCTGAATTAAGTTTGAACCATGCTCATCAAACTCAGGTGTGAAACGAAAATCCTCGTCAGACACCTCGATTACATCTAACTCGTTGAAGTGAGTCTTGTACTTGACAAAATCAGCTTCGAGCTGCGACATGATCTCCACAGGAACGACTCCACCTTTGGATACTATGTCAAACGCATATTAAGGTTCCTTAAGCTTGGTCAAAGAGCTGGATAATAAGATCACTCCTATTGCGATCATCTAAGTGACGTTGGAGCTTCTCAAGCTTCGTCGCACATTCCACCTGAGCTTTTCGCCGTGCAAGTACAACATGCAAAGCTCGAGATAGACGAAGTCGTTTCATCTTGATATCATGCAGTTTTTAAGCTTCGTATGAGCCGCCTCGAGTTCAGGAAACTCGGCACTAGCTCTATCATGAGCCGCTTTCTGTTCGGCATATTCGGAAGCGGATTTGCCCTTAGCAGCTTCAGCCTCGGCTTTCAGAGTAGCAAACCGTTCAGTAGCGGACTTCGCCATTTCATCCATGTGGAAATTTAGGGTGGCAACTTTGGTGTTCAACTCAGCAACGATCCTTTCCAATTCTTGCACCTTTAGGTGATCAGCACCGATCTGACTCTTCCCCTTGTCAACAAGCTTTGAAAGACGTACTAGTTCATCCTCATTACTGCTCAGGGCCCGTATTTTGTTCTCATAAAATGCAATAAGCTCGTCCATTGTTGCCAAAGTCCAAAGAGAAATACGATAGGTTACCTGACAACCCTGCCAAGATAGAACTTCGTAGATTTCCGGAGCCATCATCCTATCAATCGAAGGAAGGATCAGACCATTGGCACCAAGATGGCTCAATAGACCAGCACATGCAAGTTTATCTTGGAGAAACGGCATGCCCCGACTGGAAAACGTTATGCGGCTGACGACGACTTGAAGCCTGAGACTTCTCCGCTTCAACAGCCTGAGAACGCTTTGCATCAATAGGGTCGCGCTACAGATCCCCCGAACCATCACCCAACTCGAGCTCATCTTCCTTCTGTTCATCATCATCATAGCCACCAAAATTACAGTTAACTCATGTACTTTATTATAAATACCTATTTAATCGTTCTCCCTAAGCAATAATAAAACTCTTTTGATCGGCAAGTAACCCACTAATCAAGATTTAACCTATTTGATTAAACCATGATTTAACACATAACAATTCGTAATTTAAGATATATCACTTTAAACGTTTTCATAACCTATGAAAGTTGAACATAGATCCTGTATAATGCATTAAGATATATCATTTTAAATGTTTTCAAAAAATTTATATAATAAAATGTAACAATAATATTAAATTTTAATGTCCCATAATTTTTTTTATTTGTACGATCATATATTTATCTATAAAAATTCCAGTAGATGTACATCATATATATATATATATATATATATATATATATAACATTATAAATATATGTGATACATATAGTATTAAAAGGTTAATCTTTGCTATAATAAATAATGAACGAATTACATTATTACTACATATATATTTTATTCAAATTTCACCGTAACTATATTTTAACGCTATATAAATAATATACAATTTACCTTATAAATACATAACGCCGAACATTATCAAGCTAGGCCGGCTTCATTGACCCCGAGGTTATAAAAACTTCATGAATGAAAATAAATAAATCTGACATGATACCTGGTTATCAAACAAATAAAAATATTTCATTTGTCGGATATGAAAAATAACGTTAGTTAAATAAATAAAACAAAATTTTAAAAGAGGAAAAGTTGTGTATAAATAGGAGCATGATCCTTAGCTTAGGAATCACCAAAGCACATTATTGTTCATCATCTCTATCTTTCCTCAGCATCATCGGAGGTCCTCTCTCTCTCTCTCTATATATATATTTCTCCTCTAGTTTTTATGGATACATATCCGTTTTCATAGCTTTAATTTATCCAAATGTTAGTTATTAGTTGAAATTCCTTGCTTATGCACTTAAGAAATTTGAATATTGTTCTACTCAGTTTCTGCAAATATGGTCGGCTTCCTTTTATTTAAAATATGTTTAATCCTTCAATTGAAATTCTTTTTTATTTATGTTCCTTATAACTAATAAAAACTACACCTATTTCAAAGGTCAGATCAATTGAAGATGCCCCAACGGTTGGAAGCAGAAGGGAATAAGGCAGGTAAAGGGAAATGGGACGATGGATCTGAACATGATGATGTAACTAAAATATATGTACGAGCTGACCCTCAAGGCATACATTCCATCCGGTTCGACTATATCAAGAGTGGACAACCCATTTATGGATCGTTCCATACCTATTCGAGCCCGGGTCTCACTCAAACGGTATAATATATATATGGAAAATACTAAAAAAATATCAATAAAATATATAAAAAGGTCTGAGAATTTTTAAAATCACCACACATTCCAAAAAGTTCCAAAAATATTACAAAAATGTTTTTGTTCCAAAAATACCATAAAATTGTAAGTAGCTTTATAACTTTAAATTTAAACCCTAAAACCTCAAATCATGGTATGATATATATGGAAAATACTAAGTAAAAGATTGTTCTTGTGTTTTGCAGTTTGAGATAAACCATCTAAAAGATGAACAACTTGTATCCGTTGATGGTTACTACGAACCTAATTTGATGGTTATTCTAGGACTTCAGTTCAAAACAAATTTGCGGATTTCTGAAATGATAGGATATGAAAAAAATGGTACTAAGTTTTCACTAGGTGTAGAAGGAAAGAAGATCATAGGGTTTCATGGATCTTCTGACGTAAGTCTCAACTCTCTTGGAGCTTATGTTACTTCAACTGTTCCTACTATATTGGTAGCAAGAGGAGGAAATGGAGGTATGGCATGGAACGATGGATCTGACCATGATGGTATTACAAATATTACTGTAAGAGGAGCTTGTACTGGTATACGATTCATCAAGATCGATTACATCAAGGATGGGCAACATATATATGGGCCAACCCATGGTGAACCGGGTAAAGGTTACACGCAAGAGGTATGTAACTACATAAACATATTTCGTGTTAAAAATAAAACATTTAGACTTTAAAATAATAATCCGCTAAATGCATATACCCTTCCAATTTTATTCTATAATCTAATGTAATGTTTCTCGATTGGAATTATAGTTTCATCTCTTGTTATTTTGTAGGCCGATTTAAGAGATTGATACACTTTTATAGTTTAGTCATATTTTGATTGCAAAAAAAAAAAAAAAAGAAAAAAAAAACTAACAATAAGAACATTAAGATGTGTCACAATTTTAATTGACAGTGAAATATGTCACAATTCCAGTTTTAGTGTGTAATTTATATATATCTTAGAAATTTACTTTAAACGCGTTCTAGTGTGTAATATAATATTTAGTTTTAGTTTTTGGGTTGATTAATGGTATTATTCCAGTTTAAGATAGACCATCTCAACAAGGAATATCTGGTATCCGTGGAGGGTTACTATGATGAAAAGTCTGGTGTAATTCAAGGACTTCAATTTAAGACAAACACCAAGACTTCAGATCTGATAGGAGACGACAAGGGTAGGAAGTTTACACTAGCTGAAAATGGGAAGAAGATTATTGGGTTTCATGGATATGCTGAGAAGAATCTAATCTCGCTTGGAGCATATTTCTCAACCTCTATTTCTAAATTTACTAAACTGGAATACAAAATGGTTGGTCCAACCACATCATATCGCGACCTTTGGGATAATGGTACTTTTGAGGGGATTAAAACGGTCTATGTTAGTTATGTATCAGATTATATACCTGGTGTCCGGTTCAACTATTATAACGGTGGCAAAGAAGAAGTGTATGAGCATGGGAATTTAACGGTTGGACAAGGAGGGGAGGTCAGTATTCTTACAAGTTAGAACTATCAGATTCCTTTAGTACGTACATATATATCTTAGTTCTTATCTATCTTTTATAATGCAGTTTAAGGTCGACTATCCAAATGAATTTATCACATCTGTGGAGACCACTTTGAACACAACTGATCATTCATGGGTTGCATCTTTGACTTTTAAAACATCAACAGGGAGAACCTCGCCAACATTTGGAACTCCTACTAGTGATAAGTATGTGCTTGAGAACAACGGTGATCCTCTTGTCGGGTTCCATGGACGGTCAAATGATCGTGCTATCTATGCCCTCGGAGCATATTTTCTTTCAATGCCTCCTCCTTCTCCTGATGGAGGAGTTTCTTGGGACGATGGTCGTTTCGATAGTGTAAGAAATATATACGTTGGACATAACGAGCTGGGTGTCACTTTCCTCAAGTTTGTATACGACAAGGACAACAAGGGTGTGGTTGGAGATGATCATGGGAACAAGACATTACATAGAATTGATGAGGTGATGTATTTTACTTTTCTTATAAACTTGTCTTCTTGATTAACTTATTCACTAGTACATTTATTAAGTATGTTTCTTATAATGCAGTTCGGGATAAATTACCCGAGTGAATATTTGATATCGGTGGAGGCTGGTTATGATGTAGTAGAAGGTAGTGAATCTCAAATTATACGGATGCTTAAGTTCACCACCAATCTGCGTACCTCCCAAGTTTTTGGACATGAGACAGGCGTAAGCTATACACTTCGGATGAAAAGTCACAAAATCGGAGGATTCAGTGGAAAATTCAGTAACGTGCTTAATCGCCTTGGGATCTATGTCCTTCCCATTGCATAATATAATATATATTATGAGCTCCTTCCGAACATTCAATTAACTTTGATTATGTTCTTTGCTATCTTTTACTATACGTATTATTATTTTTCTTATGTTTATTTGCGTGTATTTCCCAATTTCATGTAATAATTAAGACAAACATTGTCTTTTCTATTTCAGTTTTCTTTTCTCCACATTATTACTTAATGCTCAAGTTCTACACATCTAATTATCACTAATGTCTGAATTCTTTCGGAAACAGCAACTTACGTGAAGGATTATATATTTCTTTACAATGTTAATCAAGTTTAATACAACTTAATATCTTCCTCCTACATATATTAAACAAAGTTACTACAATGTTTTTGTATTATAATGATGATGTAAATGAACTAGAAAGAAACGTACCATTAACTTCTCCATAAAAAAAATGAAAGAAACAACACCTCGTTACAAATTTATGCACCAAAGCTTGCTAAATCTGGCGCAACAAATTTTGGGCATACATATTTTCTTGATCGAGAGGCAAGAATGTTGTACTTGCCACAAGAGAAGTTTCTTGAACATACATATTCTCCATCAAAGGTTCAAGATGGAGAATGCCAAGCTTTTAGGAACTCTGCTAGTGCTAGGAAATCACTTCAAGTTGACTTATAAATGTTGTCCATCTTCTTAGAGAGAAAAGAAGGTGATGAAATTCCATTCATGTCACTTAAAACCTAACATTTTTCACCACGCTCATTTCATAAAAGACCTAACACTCAGTAATAGATAAATGGTTTGAAAGAAATAGGATGTCTATTTAGATGAACAAGAGTGGTGAAACGGTAGAAGATAATCCAAATATGTATATACTACCCATGAGTTCAAATCAAGTGCATAAACATGATAATTAAATGTCAAGTTTAGGTTCTAATACGTAGAGATAAATTTCATATTACGACATGCTTCAGAAAAGAAAAGATCATGCAATTTCACATTCCATGTATGGTTCAGTCTTCGTTCAAATTTAATCGGAATGCATTAGACAACTAATAACAAAAGCATTGACACTATCTAATAAAGCAGCACATTTACAAGGTTTTCATCATCCTAGTTCTCCATGCAAGTGAAATTTACAAAGTTAAACACAATCCTAACAAGCTAATGCAATTACATGATAATTCTGTTTTTTTTTTTTTTGGAAAACGAGTTTCAAAACAAAATTCAAATTTATATAGTTTTTATGGTTTTTCTATGTCTTAGATGCAAAATTGAAATAAGAGAACAAATAACCATGATTAGATACATCCTAACCCCCCCCCCCCCANGAAATTCATAGGAGAGTTTAGGACAAGATAATAAATAATCACAATGCAAAACAGAAAATGGAACACATGTATGTACAAAGGTGTAAGGTGCACCTCAATCATCCCGAGTGTGGGAGTTAGACAAATCCTAATATATAGAGAGGTTTGAAAGGTTACTGGAGTATGATTCCACGGATGCCTCAGCTGAAATGATGTTCCTCATGTTGTCGGAGTTGTGGTGGAAGGAAAAATTCTCCTTCCTCTTGAAAGTGGTATGCCTACTGTTTGGGAGTAGGATGATTGCCTTCGAGTAGTTCGCTACTCTGAACTGATAGCATAATTGATTATCCATCTCCCCCACTATAAACTGAATCTCCTTCAGGTAGTCAATATCCATTAAACTCTGTATCCAAACGTTTCTACTGAACTGTCCTTGAGTATATTGAAGGATTAGCGTTATCCAACCTCTGTTTCTTAATCGAGGCATCATCCTTTCTTTTGTGATCCAACTAAGTTCTTTAAATTTCAACAACAACTGCATAAATAACTTTAAGGGGCAAGGTCTTTCTTCAAAGATGTTGGGAAATAAAGTTTCGTGTTGCAAAGTGTTGCAGCCATATTGGTAGATATCCAGACGCAAAAAATTCATCTCCTCGGCCAAGATATTGTTGGTGTCTCGCCTATAGAAAAACGAGTTGGCGATGATTAGGTGCACATATCTTATCGCCGGGTGGCGGATGCACGAACTCTTGGTTCTGCCTACTTTGAATTTCTTGGACCCTATCACATCCCAAATAAACACTATCTCGCCTCGCACATTTTCAAATGCATCTGGTTGAAATCTCTTGCATTGGAAATCGTAAATAGCTCCCAATTAACTGAAAGTGAATTTGTCAGCTTTGCCATTAAAATATTTGAAGGTTATAAAACCTCCCCTATTTATTGGTGTCGAAACCCTCTCAGCATGATTTGATCCCAGCTAGTACCACTTCTCAGGTCGAGTCAGCACATGTCGAACATAGAAGGACTAGCTAAGAGAGAAAACTACCTAAGTACATCAAAAGGGCAGCTGAGCACCCGATACATAGTCATACCTAGGATATATAAGCGTAGGTCAAGCGAGTAATGGTCGGGTCTAAGTTGTTCCAAGTTTGAAGGGATTCCCCGAGATTATAGGAGTAACAAACCTAGACGATCAGAACAACCCTAGTTGAGTGAGGGTACTATAAAAGCAAGAAGGAAGAGAAGGAGAAGGATCTTCAGGCAAAATTTCTAATCGTATTAGCAAAATCATTTGTAATCATTTGTGTATTTGATCTAAGACAAATCAATAAAATCTTTTTTCATATCAATTTGTGTTGTGTATTTTTCTTATTAAAATAGAATCATCGAACTCCTCATTGTGATCAAGTTAATAAGTTTACTTTGTGGATTTGAGCGTCCACAAATTGGCGCTATCTGTGTGAAGTTTAAGGATTCTTTATCGCCAAAGGAAAACCGCATCCAAATCTAACGCTATCATGGCCGATGACATGTCGATGCAACCAGGCGGATATACCAGCACAATCCAGGCGCTCCACCAGTCGATACAATCCATGTTGGAGAAACTGGAAATGCAAGACGCCCTGAAAAATTCCTTGCTTGACCAGCTCGATCAAATGGCGAAGAAGTGCGCAGACTAGACCAAGGCGATTACCAAACGCCTCGACCGAGTAACCTCCTCACAGCGGCATCCGACCAAGACCTCCTTAGGATGATATCCCACTTCAGGGGAAAAATCTAGGAGATTGCGCATCATACCGACCCCGTGCTCGGTTAAGACACACAAAAGCTGCTCTGATGCTACCGAAACCCCATCAAATGGTGACTTTGAAAGGGAACAATCCAACCCGCAAGGCGACCAATCCAATGAAAACCCCGAATAGCAAAGTCACACCATGAGTCATGAGGTCTCGTATGATGAGGAAGACCGAATCAACATATCAGAAAACTCTAAAGATGATCACGATGAGAATGAGGAGGATGCACCCGCCCCACCTTCCAGATTGGATAAGCGACCTCAGCATTTGACCTGGGAGATCTAGGAGATGTAAATCTCCCTTCAGAAGGCCGTCAGCTCTGCACCCGAGCTGGATCAATTGATTGAGGAGACTCTCCGTAACCTGTACGCCCTACACATAAAAACACCAAGGTGTGGAACCCGGGGAAAATCAAAATTTCTTTATATGAAGGAAAGACGGATCCCTGCACGTATATAACCGCTTTTCGTATTTTATTCAGAAGAGCGCAGTTCGATGAGCACGAAAAGGACGTAGGGTATTGCCAACTCTTCAGCGAACCTCTTCGGGGGCCAGCACTCACCCGGTTCTCTCGAATACTTGAGGGATCAATCCATAGTTTTAACCAGATGACTTTGAAGTTTTTGACGCACTATTCGATATATATCAAAAGTGATATCTCATACGCATATATGTGGAGCATGACTCAAGGCCCGAACGAGCCCCTCCGACACTTCATTGATAGATTCAAAGAAGTAATATCTCGAGTTGTGGTCACCGATAACGCCATCATCGTTGTCTTCAAAAACACGGTCTAGGGAGAATCTGAATCGCTGTCCAGCAAACCAGGTGGCTGCCCCAAGAAGAAATTCCCCAGCAGGGAACCAAGCCCTTTTTGCAGGGAAACCCAAAAACAGACCTTGGAACCAATGGATACGACCCGAGGAACAGGGGAATGTTAAGAAAGACCACGATTACCATAATCAGGACATCCACTCTATTGAGAAATGCAGAAGCTTTAAATCCTTCCTCTACATCAAGTTCCCAGCCAGGAGCAGATGACCAGAATGAAGAGACTAATAAACCTAAGTGAACTTAGGAATAATTACCCTAGATGGCACCAACCCCGCCTTTTAAGAAACAAATCATCCTGATCATGGGAAACCACCGATTCGGCCTTAACTCAGTCACCGCAATAAAGGCTTATAAACGTAGGGCGGCCTTGTGTGAGAAATGGCAGGTCAAACCCCTCGAGGCAGGGGAACCTATCCTATTCACAAAGATGGATACCATCAGGCTCAACGTCCCTCATTCCGACCCGCTGGTCATCGACCTCATCCTCGAAGAATATGATATCGCAAGAATACTTATAGATAATATGAGTTCGGTAGACCTAATTTTTAATGTGACCCTATTGAAAATGGACTAGACATGCCAATCAAAGCACCATATCCTTTCATGCAATGGTCCATGGACATGATTGGCCCTATGCACAGGTCGAAGAGAAATGGTTCCTTCTCGTCTTAACATACTATTTCTCTAAATGGATAGAGGCTGAATCGTTCGTGAAGCTCAAGTCATAGAATGTAGACTCCTTCATCTGGAACAACATAATATTCCGCCACGAAATCCCCTACAAAATTCACACTAACAACGGTTCCCAATTCACCTCTGATAGGTTCAAGGATTTTTGTGAAAGAATGAGGATAAACCTAACTTTCTCGACTCTATATTATCCACAAGCTAACGGCCAAGCCGAGGCCAAAAAACAGACAATATTGGACGGCGTAAAGAAGACACTAGACGCGAAAGAGGGGAGACGTGCCAAAGATTTGGAAGGGGTACTCTAGTCTTATGGGACAACGCCCAGGAGAGGTACCAATGACTCGCTATTTGCTTTAGTGTACAGTATCGAGGCAGTAATATCAGTTAAGACCGAAGTCCCAAGCCTCAGACCGAACATCAATAACAGCTCCAATAGTAGCTAAAAATGGTTTACCCATAATCAGAGGGTTTCTAGGCTACTCACTCATCTCTAAAACCCCAAAATCAGTTGGAATCCTCATTGATCGATCTGAAAGTACAAGAGATATTGCAAGATTTAAAATTTCTGAAGCCTAACTTCCTAGCAACTAATAGAGGCATAAGACTGATCGATGCTCCTAAGTCGCACAAGCACTTGTCGAATGATAAAGGACCTATTGAACAGGGTAAGGTAAATGATCCAGGATAAGATAACTTCTTTAGGATTGAGGTTCTTGTGATTATTGCACTGAACTCTTCGCTTAAAACCACCATTCCCTGAATTTCTTTGCTAATCGTGGTGATAGCGTCTTTCAGAAACTTCTTGTATGGAGGTATTATAGTTATTGCATCGAGAAGTGGTACTTTAATCTCATTTTCTTCATATACTTCTCAAAAATCCCCTTGTACTTTGCCATGATTTATGTCTTGAATATAGAAGGAAATCGCAGTCTCAGAATGTATGGTGGTGGCATGAAAAGTGTGTCCTTCTTCTACGTAGCAGATGGTTGTTCACCTGAACTTGGTTTGACTCTAGCAACAGATGGTGGCTGTCATAGCTTCTAAGAATCAATTTTTGTAGGTTCTTTGTTTTCAGTTTTAGTTAGGTTCAATTCATCCCCAGCTTAGTCAACATTGTCCTCAGTGTCATGAACTAGAGATTCACGTGATGGTAACTCTCTTCCATTGTGCAAGGTGATGGCGTTGACATGGGCAAAATCATTTTGATTTTGAACATATTTTCCAGGAAGTT
>OVBE01000494.1:0-49397 GCA_900406425.1 Iberis pinnata
TATATATTATTTTTGAAAGGAAATATGCGCACAAAGCTTCTTAGAAGGAAACAAAAACAATAACAAGTTCATAAGTTGACAACTTGTGTCTGCATTGTTCACAGATACTCAACATAGAAACTGATCAATTATAGAAATCATATTTCTCTAAAAAAGTCGATGTCGTAGTCAAAATCAAAGCAGTGAAGGATATATTCAAGAAACATGAAACTAAACGGTAGATCAATGGTTGAGTCTTTGGGGCGTTTTAAGACTTTAATCCTCTCTAAACATCGCTTCTCTAGATCACCATGAAGATAAACGAGGTCACACCTGCGTAAATCAAGGTGTTGGAGGTGAGGACAATTGTCAAGAATGGCGTTGACGCCTGAATTTGTTAATCCATTTCCAATAAGCTGAAGGTGTTGTAGTTGAGGCATACTTTCAGCAATTGCTAATGCTTCTCTATCCCTATTCGCACTTCTAGAATAGTAAAGCTTCAACGTCTTTAGTCGTGGACAAGAGTGACCTATAGCTTTTAAATTCAGTTGTGACAATGTACATGAGGAGACGTCAAGCTCTTCAAGAAGTGGAAGCTTTGAGACAGCATTTTCAACTTCTCTCATAAAGAACATGTCTAGTGTAAGGCTTCTAAGATTACTTGATCTGCAAAATAACTTACTTAAAGCTTGTAATAACAAAAAAGTCATTGTTGCTAAGTAGTCACAAATTTTGTGACTAAATTACAACTGCAATAAATGAAAAAAGTCACAAATGAGTCACAAAAGTTTTGTCAGACTAATCACGATTTGGTTACAAAATTTGCTACTAACTTGTGACAACAAAATAATTAAATGTCGTAAAATTGCGACATATTCCCGATTCCACTAAGTGGTAAAATAGTCAAAATATTTTGTCACTATTTCGTCACTACTTAGAAACATATTAGCGACTACATAAATTAGTTGTAAATTTCATACGAAATGCGTGTGTCACAAATCAGTACCTCTTTTCCCACCAATTAGCGACTCGAAGTTTTTGCGACTAAACTTTTGCGACTTTATTTATTAGTCACAAAATAGTCACAAATTTCCTTTTTGCAACTGCTTTGCAACTAGACTTGTAGTTGCAAATTTACTGGGTCCGTTTTTAAAAAAAAATATCCAATTTTAGTCTATTTTTTCTTTGTAGATTGAGGCCTCTAAAATTTTTTAAAATTTCATGACCTAAGTATAGTACTAATTAACTTAGGAAGATGTAACAATCTCATAATCATAACCACTGCCTGCTTTAAAAATTATGAGCCATTGAATCTCATATCGAACCTTTTCTCTATTTAAAGTTGAGAGAATTCTATGTAAAGAGTAAAACCTGTCGGCAACATAGTTGAGGAGTGAAGTATTGGTGAATTTCCCAAGTTTGATTTCGACCAAGCCACCATCGCTGCGATCAACAGCTATACGACAAATCCTATTGAAGATCTGTGCATAGCTTTTGCGGTGGGCTTTAGTGTCTCGACATAGCATGTCGATTTTCCGCCACATAAAGGAATCTTGGGAGACGCTTCGCCACGATGTACACACTTTTTGAGCGTTTTGCAGTATCTCAACCACGTCAAGTCGGAGCATTATCGAAGAAATCAACTCCGGTGGAAGCTCTGACCAGTTTCTTGGTTTGTACGAGGATGAAGAAGCCATTAATTTGTTATTATTTGAAAAGTTGAATTAATCTTTTACCTATGAATTTTTTTTGTATCTCTGCTATTTGTAGGCGCCGGTGCCTACTTGCAAATTGAAACCAGTGCCCTTTTTCTAGGGTTTTTAAAAATTTAATTCAGTTTTTTAAAAAAATAGAAGAAAATGTTGAATAATATTATTACGATATTACAAGTGATATTACGATATTATGATACCTTTTTGACCCGTCATATTTTATTGGGTTAATTTGAAAACTATATATTATATTAGGTAAATGTAAAAATATTTGTATAATTTGTTATTTGGTTTTAATATGCAAATCTTAGTTTTAATCTCTTTCCCACGCAAATGAACAAGTGGCCCAATGGTAGTCACCTCTGTATCTATTGCATCCATCAGGTTCGAACCATGCCGCTGTCAGTTTGGAGAGAACTACAAAAAAAACCTTTCTCTCACACTTTCTTCACGTGTTATTTTTTTCTCTTTCTTCTTCATTTTTTTTGTTTTTCTAATTTTCATCATTTTTTCTTTTTTTTGACAAATAAAAACATGTAAAATAATAATTTAATCAAAAAGTTACAAAAAAGAACATAAATATTTAAAACGGATATATATTTCTAAAATAGTGAATGGTAAATTTGATTAATAAAATATCAACCCAGGACTAGTCGGACTACTAAACGTAATAGACGGACTACTGAAAAAAATATAAACCCAAAACCTCAAAATAGAAACTCAAAACCTCCAAAATAAAAACTTAAAACCCGAAAATATAAACCCAAAATCCGAAAATATAAACCCAAAACCCAAAATATAAAACTAAAATCCAAAATATAAACCCAAAGTCCCAAAATATAAACCTAAAGCACCAAAATATAAACCCAAAACCGCAAAATATAAACACAAAATCCCAAAATATAAACCCAAAACTCGAAATTATAAACCTTAAACCCCAAAATAAAAATTATAAACCAAAAATATAAACCCAAAACCCAAAATTACAAACCCAAAACCCAAAATTACAAACCAAAAACCAAAATAATTATTAAATATGTACATCTAATCATTAGTCTGATATACACAAGCATCATGTACATATCATTGTGTACATGATGATATATACATGTTGCAATACACGACGTTGTACATAGACTGCATCATCATTGTGTACATCTAATAATTATACGTCCATTGTACACAACATTGTACATAGACTGCAGTATCATTGTGTACGACTGCATTATCATTGTGTACGACTGCATTATCATTGTGTACGACTACATTATCATTGTGTAACTTTAATCATTAGCATGATGTACACAAGCATCGTGTACACATCGTCATGCTATACACTAAGCGTCGTGTACACAAAGCGTCGTGTATACAGACGTCATGAAACTTGAATTTTACTTTGTGTCCAAAAAACAAAACAAACATCTGTTTATAGAATACAAAAAATATAAATTTTGGTACAATTTTTATTTTTTAAAAAATATATATATTATCCACTAATTAAATTTAAAGATTGAAGATGAAAAATAAAAACATCACACCAACCAATACATCAATACCATTCTTTTTTTCTCTTCCTTCCTTTTAAGGAAAAATGGTATTTGTTGAGAATGAAAGTACACCAAAAGCACTAAGTCACTCAAAGTGATAATATTTTAGTATTAGGTACACTAGAGTGTAATTGTTTCTTTTATTATTTATTACAATTACCCTATTTTATTTGGGGTGCAAATGGTAGACAATAATTAAAATAAAAAAAATTGACTTCACTAGTCCTTCTCAACTTTGTCCATCCAATCTTTTTCTTCTTGAACTTTGGAGCTCCTTAATTTCTCACCTCAACTTAGATTGCTCTTTACCCACGCTCCTCACCTTTGCCCATCCAATCTTTTTTCCCCTGAACTTTGGAGCTCCTTAATTTCCCACATGAACTTAGACTGCTCCTTACACAACCCCCTCAACTATCGTTCTCATCATTTTACCCCCAAAGCGATCTAGAACACTAATTTACGATTTAAATTATAAAAAGCGATAAAAACGCGTTTTGGTTTAAACCAATAAATCTTAAGTTAAAATATTTTTAATATTAAATCTTACTTTAAAATAGTTTTAATATTACTTTTAAACTAATCCAACAAAAATATTTTAAAATCAAATAAAGTAATAAATAAAATATTACTTTTAATATTTTCCACCGTCAAAATTTTCCTCTACTCTTTTGGAAAGGAACAAAAAAAGTAGAATACTTTACTTCTCTACCAAAGATTGTGGACTCCACCTATTTTAAAATAGAAACACAAAAGTAACAAATTGTAACATTCTTGAGGAATTCAATACAATCAAGGATTCCACCAATTTTTTCCCTCTAATACTACAACCATTTGCACCCTTGATATTTATGCATGTTTACGAGGAAAAAGTTTTGAAAAGTTTCGACTTCCTGAATCCTTCTTAAATGTAGTCTATTTCCAATAAAAATATTTAAAAATTGTGCCAAATATGATAGGCCATAATCAGCGATTTTTGATTAATACTACTCCATCCGTTTCATTTTAATTAGTTGTTTTGGTTAAAAACGCGCATATTAAGATAACTTTTGCTTTTTACATTTTTTTGTTTTTTATTTTTTTGTGTATGAATTTAATTAAAAGCAAGTAGATGTTTGAGTTTTATTTTAACTTTTTAATTGAAAGTTTTACTTTTGTATTGGGATTTGAAAAAAACTTATAATGTGAAACAAGAAAAAACCTTCAAAACAACTAATAAAATAAAACGGAGGGAGTATTAAAGTATGTGTCAGGCGAAGAAGATGAATTAAGCCATTTTCTGAATGTTAGGGTATTTAACCGTGCTACGCCCGGTTTTTGTTTTGTTTTGTAGTTTAGGTCTTTTTTTGTTTGTAGGATTTTGTAGTTTGAGTTCTTTTGTCAATTAATTATTATTTAATGTGATGTTGTTTTTCAAATTTAAAATAATGTTTTATATTTTTTAATATATTTATGAGAATTTTCTTTTGCTTTGTTCTTTCAAAATCCAGTTGAACATCATAAAATATGTTGATAATTTTTGTGTGTGTATAAATATATATATATATTATTGTTTTCGTGTATGTATATATATATATATATTTATTTGAGGAATTCTTTGAAAATACTATCAAAAGAAGTTCAAATTCTAAAAATATCACACACTCTCAAAAGTTCCAAAAAATACCACACACTTCTTAATGTTCCAAAAATACCACAAACATAAAAAGTGAATTTTAATGGTTTAGAATTTAAAATTTTGGATATGGGTTCACTAAATAGAGTTTAGGTTTACTTTTGAAGAGGCAAGGTTTAGTTTTAAGATTTTAGGATTTAAATTTAAATTTTTTAAACTATTTCAAATTTGTGGTATTTTTGGAACAAAAACATTTTTGTGGTATTTTTAGGAAAAAAAATTGTGATATTTTTGGAACTTCTCGGAATGTATGGTATTTTTGAAATATACCTAATTTTGTGGTATTTTTGAGAATCTTTTTTCATTTTTTAACGTTTTAGTCAATAAGTTCTATATTTTAGTATTATTCTTTTGTTTATATTTTTTGTTTCTCAGTTGTTTGTATATTTGTTCTTTCGTCCCTCCAAAATATTAATTTCAAATTCTTGCTATTTCACTTGGTATTGATTTTCTTATAATTTAATTAATTTGTATGATATTATTTAATTTTAATAATTTAGGCTTATGATTTTGTGTTGATATTATTTTCTCACTTTAAGAAGTTTTTAATTACTCCACCCTTACTATCTTTCTTTTATTTATTTTTGCATCTCTTTTAGGAACTAATTATTTATTACTTATTTTGTACATTCAATCTAATACATAATTATTGCAACATTTGTCTTTTTTTATGATGCAGGAAGATATTTTAAATAGAGATTTTAAACATTCCAAAAATCTCTAAAAAATATTTATTATTATTTATTTTGATATTTATCAAGTTTAATTGTTATTATCTTTAGAGAAAGTCTTTCAAATAGCATTACAAATTGTTTATATGACAAAAATGCCACACACTCCATTATGTTTTACTAATACCATTATTTTAAATAGTAAATGATATTTTTACCCTTGTTTTAATGAAACATAATCCTAGACAAAATAAAAGAAAAACCCAATTCTCTACACTTCATTTCTCTTTTATGTGTATCTATCTTGATCTTCATTTCTTTCCAATCTTTGATTTCTCTTTTCAGTCTTTATTATGGAGCATCAATTTCAGCTCTTTGGCTCTTTCATTTTAGAAAGTGAGGATTGGTTTATGGTTGGGGTTTTGTATGAAGCAGTTATTGATTAGCCTTTGGTTCCTTCTTTAGTCAACTGGTTTCGTCAGCGGTTTAAGTTCTAGGGTCTGTTATGTGTTTCTTAGTCCTTTGGTTTCAGGTTATCGGCATTGCTTACTCTTTGTCTGACTTCTCCTGTTTCTGGTTTATGTGCTTATCTCCTCCTGTGTGCTTTGGTCATTTCATTTGGCTTTTTGAGCGAGCTTTCAAATGAATCGGTTTGGGGTTCCTCAGCTTTGATTACAAGTTTAGTTTTGACCTCTCATCTTGTCTTTATTGTTCGTTTGGTCTATTTTGAATTAGTATCTGGATACAAAATCTAGATATTAATTTTTGAATATTTAAAATATCTAGATATTTGAGATGTTAAAAAAACTAGAGTTTGGATGCAACATCTAGTATCTCAAATGTGAGATTTTTTTTGGAAAAAATACGTAATACAGCCGAAATTGCGGAAATATGATTTTTCGCCAAAATAGCGGAAACACGCTTTTTTGCCGAAATTGCGGAAATGCAGTTTTTCGCCGAAATAGCAAAAACGCGATTTTTTGCTAAAATCGCGAAAACACGGTTTTTCGCTGAAATCACAGAAACGCGGATTTTTGCCGAAATCACGAAAACATGTTTTTGCCAAAATTGCAGAAACATTATTTTTCGGCGAAAACGCAGTTTTTCGTCAAAATCACAAAAACGCGATTTTTTACGAAAACGTAGTTTTTCACATGAATTGTGCATACACGGTTTTTCGCTGAAACGCGATTTTTAGTAGAAATCGTGCAAACGCGGTTTTTTGTCGAAATGATGGAAACGCGATTTTTCGCCGAAATAGCAGAAATGCGGATTTTTGCCAAAATCATGTAAACGTTTTTTCGTCGAAATTTCGAAAACATAGTTTTTCGCCAAAATCGAGGTTTTTCGCCAAAAACGTGGTTTTTCACCGAAAATGCGGTTTTTTGCCGAGAATGCTGTTTTTCGCCGAAAACATGGTTTTTTGCCAAAAACGTAGTTTTTCGCCGCAAATGCGGTTTTTTGCCGAAAACGAAGTTTTTCGCCGCAAACGCGGTTTTTTGCCGAAAATGCAGTTTTTTGACAAAAATGCGATTTTTTGCCGAAATCGCGGTTTTTCGCCAAAAACGCTGATTTTTGCCAAAATTAGGTATACGCGGTTTTTGGCCGAATAGCAGAAATGCGGTTTTCGCAGAAATCATGCAAATGCGGTTCTTTGCCGAAATAATGGAAACGCGGTTTTTCGCTGAAATGGCGGAAACGCAATTTCTCGCCAAAATCATGTAAACACGGTTTTTTGGCCAAATCGCGGAAACACAATTTTCTGTCGAAATCGCGGAAATGCGGGTTTTGGCTGAAATCTCAAAAACGCGGTTTTTCGCGAAAACGCAGTTTGTTGCCAAAAACGTGCAAACTCGGTTTTTCACCAAAATCGCGGAAACGCAGTTTTTTGCTGAAATGGCAAAACGCAATTTTTCGCAGAATTGTTGGAAACACGATTTTTTGAATAAAAATTAATGTTGTTTTTGACAAAATGTATCTGGATATTTTAACAAATGCTGTAACGAACAAAATTGCATCTAGATGTAATATCAAGATATCAAATACATATTTGAAAACGAACACATCTTGATGCAACATCTAGACACTACATTTGGATGCTGCATCTAGATATAGAAACGAACGGGGCCTTAATCTTTTCCTTGTTTTGCTTTCTAATTTATTGTATGTGTACCATCTCGGTCTCTCGTTATCATTTGAACTTTGGCTCCCGCGGTGATATGTACAAGACCAGACCTCATGCATACAATACAATGAGAATTGTTGGTAAATATATGAGCAACCAAGTAAAAGTACATTGAAAAATGGTAAAACATATTCTAATATATTTAAAAGATAATTCAAGCCATTTGTTATATTTCCGAAAGTCTGAAATGAGGTTACAATAAATCTAAGTTGATATAAAGAAAAGTAAAATGATAAAAAAGTCTTGTTAGATGTTTATTATCTAAGTGGAAAATGTATAACAATAGAAAATAACAATAAGTCAAAATCACAAATAAAATCTTATAAAGTCGCAAGGAACATTTCTTCATCTAGCTAACATATCAACAAACAAACAAATATATATATATATATATATAAACTCAAATGGTTTCTTGATGATCTATTAGAAAGAAACAATGGAGTTGATTAAGCCAACCCCGTTTCTTATCATGTTCCCTAGATACAAGTTCACATCATTACATGAGATCATTCACAAAGAACCACTAGATATGCTGTTGGAGGATATCAAACGACAGATCGCCATTATCAACAGACAAATCGCCAATTTTTCGAAATTATTTTGCAACAACATTTGTGAAGATAACTCATCTTCCTCCAAAGACGAAGAATGTAGCAAAGTACGTCACCGGCCATGGCCAGCTTCTCCAAAATATCGACGAAGAAGAGATCATCCTCCTCCTCGTGTATCTCAAAGATCTTCACCCATTTATCTTCGCCATAGATTTATCCCACAGTCACGTAAACAGTCTTCTTCAAGACCCATACGTTAATATATTTTACGAGTATGTTCTTCAATTTCGGATTTCTATATGAAAATGTTGTGTTTATGAGTTTGTGTGTTGTAAATAACATGATAATCTGATGTCTCTAGAGCCTAAAGGCACTGGACTTGTGTGATGTTTATTTATATTTATGTGATCATAATAATGTAATTTCTGTAACAGAAAGAAGAAAGTGATACATATGTTTTTATCTAAATTTCTTGTAATAATTAATCTGATAAGTTTGTGTTTGAACCACCACCATTCTCTCTCTGTGTATACATTCAAGCCACAAGCAACTTCTTGATATCATTCTGTAACATCTCAAAACAAAGAAACTTTCATTCAGGAATGTAATGAGTGTGATAGATTCTCTATGGATAATAGAATAGTTCCATCTGACTGAGACCAAACCATAAACAATTGATTCAAATTAAAAGGAAGAAAAGTTTGAATTAGTACCTCGATTTGAAAAGGTGAAGTCGTTGGAGGGTATCTTTGGACGACTTTGCCGTTTTTATCAATCAGGAATTTCTCAAAGTTCCATTTGATGAAATCACTTAAGAATCCACCAGACTCTGATTTCAAGAACTGGTAGATAGGAGCTGTGCTTGGTCCATTAACATCAACCTAAATACACACACAACTTATTAGGTTTCAAGGTCTCTCTGTTATATAAACAATGTACTTGTAACATCCTCTCGATCGCTCTAGTCTGTGGGATTCGATAAGTTATTAATGGAGGAGCAAGTGACCTACAAACTATCACTTTTGCTATCCTTTTAACAGATCATGGATCGAACTGACCACTTATATATAAAAGCAAATTCTCTATTTAATAGAATTTTGATCTGTTGTGGTTCAAAGATTAAAATGACAAATCTGTACCTTATCAAAGATAGGGAATTCAGCTTTAAATCGGGTACACACGAATCGCTTAATATCAGGATTGGATGCAGGTTCTTGACCTCCAAATTGGTTACAAGGGAAAGCTAGAATCTCAAATCCTAATATATAAGATTCAAACAAGATATAAAAGAAAGATTCTTACACAATGTGTTTACCACATTCAATAAGATGATAATAACTATATAAAAAAGGCAAAAGCTTCACCTTGGTTTCTGTATTTCTCATATAGTTGTGAAAGCTCTGTGTAATTTGTTGATGTTAAACCACTGTATGTGTTCATCATAAACAAAAAAACATTTTTTGAATTCTAGAAACTCATTTTGAAGCAAAAATTTAAAAGATGAGAGAAAGAATCACCATTGTGAAGCAACATTAACGATCAACAAAGGTTTTCCTTTGAATTTGTCTAAAGAAACCTCTTTTCCACTTATGTCCTGTAATAAATCAAACAGAGCAATAGATTTGATTTTGATGTTTTTCTTTCATTTCGATAGAACCCTAGATTCTTTCTTAATCAGAGATTGAAAGTGTACCTTAACAGTGAAATCATGAACAGTCTTCTCTGTATCAGATCTTGCATAAACACTGAAGCTTCTGGATTTGAATTGAAACCCATGATGATGATTTGGAGATTTCAAGGAAATTCCATTTTTCAGATTCGGTGTAGAGAATTTTGATGAAGGGACTAAAACCGCCGATGGAATTGAAGATGGTTTGGGTTTGGTTACAGTGAAACCATTGAAGGGTGTAGAGGATGGTGCATAAGAGGAAGCCATTACAGAAACAGAGAATGTACTCTAAAAACGAGTTTGTTTCAGTTTATGATAATATTAAAGTGTTTACGTGTTCAAAGGAGATTAATAGGTCATACAAAACATCATCCATTTAAAAATTCTCAAAATTCTATATATATTATCAAGGAATTCTAGACCGAAAGTTGTATATTTCTTTCAAACTAAATTCAAACCATGTTATATAACTTTTATTTAGAAAACAAATATTTACTAACGTAAATCGAATCCCATCTAAGAACTTAATTACTAGTTTAACTCATCGTTGATTAACAAAATCCAAAAATACCTAACTTTTAATTTATCATAAACATGATAAATAACAAAATAACTTTCAAACTTTAGGTTTTAACATTAAACTTTTAAAACTAAACTATAAGATTTTGAAAATGAAACCTTAACTTTAATTAGTGAAATAAAATTTTATATTTTAAAATTTATATTTTTCAAATTTGGTGTTTCGGTATTTTTGAAAAACATAATATATGTGGTAATATATGTTTTTCTTGGGATAATATAATTTATACCATCCGATTTATAACTACATTTTTATAATGTGAATTTCGCAATTATGTAAGATCAAATTCTAACTAAAAATGTTATATTTGACTTACAAACTAATTTTAATACCATTACAAAAAAAACTAATATTAATAGTATTTTATAAAATAAAATTTTAAAATTATTATAGAAATCAACAACTACTACAGCGAGTTTTACACACAAATTCGTCATTAGAAGTGCACAACAAAAAAAGAAGAAGAAAATCGCCATTAGAATCTCCTAAAGAAAATTATGTGGTGCTAATTTAAACAAGTGGTTGATTCTTTATTCACAGCCTACACAATATTGAGCTAAAATATTAAAAGAGTATTAATGAGCGGTGCAAAAGCTATGGGATTTGTTGAAGACTAACAGAAGCTTATCATGCAATGCAACCCATTGCAAATTAGTTTTTTTTTAAACCATTGAAATTCTGAACTTTTGACTCATATCTCATAGTACTTAACTAAGTGTTAATAATATCTATTTAAAGCATAAATCACTTCTTTTAAAACGTAAATTAGTTAGATATACTATACACAAGATTTATTTACTATACTCTCTATAAGTTTGAAGGTCTAACTCCTCCGGTTAGAAAATATGATTTTCTCTAAAAGAAAGTATTCAATATATAATTTGGAAGGTTGTGTTGAAAATAAAAATTTAGTATTATTTTAAAATAATTTTTTAAAAAATAATGTAATTAAGTGTTAGTGTATTAATAATTTGAAAAAGTACTATTAAATCTATTATTAAAAAAAAATTCTATAAATTTTACAATATTTTAGTGGAATTTCCTATACAAAAATACAAAGTTTCAATATCATAATTATAGATGAGACAGTAGATAATTTTTTATTTTATTTTATAACAAATCATATTCAATGCTCTAGTTCACTTAATATAATCTAAAATTTCATAAAACTCAAATCACCACCAAGTGCCAACTCATATAAGGGATGAGAAGCGTGATCACCCCAGAACTCCGTGTACGATTAATAGGGTCCATTTTTCTTTTGAAAAATTAGATGAATGTATAAATTTTACGTTTGATATTTAACAATGTTATCTAATAGCTTTTTATAAAGTATATAAAACCCCATAGTTTATAAAGAAGTTTATATTACTTTTGAGTTGGTCCTGAAATCACTTCATATAATTTTAATTATTTATTTGAATACACCAACGTAAATCATGATAACCTCTAATTTAGATTATAATCTTACCATGTAAATGATGGTTTAGTGGTTTTAAAATTGATATCTCAAAATCATTAGTTCAATTCTATTGAAAAGTAGTGCAAAATCATAAATATGGTATTATCAAAATTTATGAACTCCTACACTGTTGGGCCTCATATAGCTCAATAAAGGCCCATACTTAGACACGTTTCTATTGCCAAGTGATCTCATCGGACGGCTAGGAAATCGCCGTCGGTAGCAAAAGCCCAAAACCCTCGACGGAGCGAGAGAGAGACAGAGAGAGAAAGAAAGAGATGCAGAGAGTGAAAGCTTTGAGGAGAGTGACTGAACCATTACAGTGGGTTCGGTCTATTTCTTATGGAAGAAGCTTTTCTGCTCTACCAAACTATTCCTCTTCAGATGCCGATATCGAAGACCAGGTTTTACTTCTTCTTCTTCGTTTTGGATCTTCCCTAAAAATGTGATTTTGATTTGAATCCTTTCACGATTATTTTATCTAATTGTTCATAAATTGATTCTATCATAGCAAGGGAAACACTTAGTTGAGTTATGAACTTTAAGTACTTTTGATTCTTAAGATAGTTAGAACAAAAACAGAACTGTTGAATTGATTCAATACTATTCGTCTTTGTTGAAGTCTGTTTATAAAGTTCTCTACTTTATAATCTTATGATGTTTATGTTGATATAATTGAAGGTTCTTGTGGAAGGCAAAGCTAAATCAAGAGCTGCCATTCTTGATAGACCTTCTTCTCTCAATGCTCTTTCGTCGCCTATGGTATCGATTTTAGCATAGCAAGTCATCATCATTGAACTTTAAGCTCATTTAGTTGTTCAGTTTGCTTTATAATCTTTGTAGGTAGGTCGGTTAAAGAGGCTATACGAATCATGGGAAGAGAATCCAGCTATTTCATTTGTTTTGATGAAGGTATGAAACTCTCTACTTCTGTAGCTTTGTTTACGTGCTTTCCTTTCTGCTCTTCATTAGATCATGTGTTGTGTCCTTTTGATGCATAGTTATTAAGTTACTGCTTCAATTTTTCCTGAAGGGTAGCGGCAAGACGTTCTGTTCTGGTGCAGATGTCCTGCCTCTTTATCATTCAATCAATGAAGGTCCTTCTCTTCGTATATATTGTTAACTCTGGTGAAGTTACTGAGATAAATTGCTGATATATTGTTTCATTTGTGCAGGAAATACTGAAGAATGTAAACACTTTTTTGGTAACTTATACAATTTTGTTTACCTTCAAGGAACATATTTGAAACCAAATGTGAGTCTCCTTGACCTTGATGTTATCTACAAGCTCTTGATGACCACGAGTGACTAAAAGAGCTTGACTTACGTATTTGCATCACTCAATAAAACTTTATTGTCTTACTTTCAGATTGCTATAATGGATGGTGTAACCATGGGATGTGGTGGTGGAATTTCAATTCCAGGGATGTTTCGCGTGGCAACAGATAAAACTGTATGTCGCACGCTTAACTGGATTATCTCTTGTATAGTAGTTAAAGTGTTCTAACTAATCGTGTGAGTGCAGGTATTGGCTCATCCAGAGGTTCAAATCGGTTTCCATCCTGATGCAGGAGCTTCTTATTACCTTTCACGGCTTCCTGGCTATTTAGGTGAACTTCAACTTTATCAGATCCTCTTCACTAGATTCATTTTCTACACATATCTGAAACATAGAACGATAATTAGATCTGATTTTGACTAAAGCGGGGTTTTGTGTTTTCTTGTTCAGGGGAATACTTGGCACTAACAGGACAGAAACTTAACGGTGTCGAAATGATAGCTTGTGGTCTTGCCACTCACTATTGTTTACACTCGGTATGATGCATTTTCCTTACCTTGTCCCGTGTTCAGTCTTTTTCATCGGAAGTGCAATCCTTATCTTAGTTGCTATGACAGAGACTTGGATTGATCGAAGAGAGGATTGGTAAATTGTTGAGCGATGATCCTTCAGTCATTGAAGATTCTCTTGCTCAATATGGTGATCTTGTTTATCCTGACAGTAGCAGTATACTTCACAAGTAAATTTTTTTACCTTTTCTCCATATCTTACAATCTTTATAAACCGTACCCGATGAGGATTTAACCAGAATGTTCTTACCTCAGGATTGAGATGGTTGATAAGTATTTTGGGCTTGATACGGTTGAAGAAATCATCGAGGCTATGGTGAGATCGATTTAGCTTGAGATTTTTATCAAGTTGTTAGCTTTAATATCTATTCATGGCTTCAGGAGAATGAGGTTGATAATTCTAGCAATGAATGGTGCAAGAAAACTCTTAAACAAATCAAAGAAGCTTCACCTCTAAGCTTAAAGATTACTTTACAATCCGTAAGTCCTTTTAGTTTTCTTCGTATCCTTTGTCGAAAAAAGCATTTTGTCTTCTAGCTCTAGTTGGTTTCTTCTCTTCTTAGGTACGAGAAGGTAGATTTCAAACTCTTGATCAGTGTCTCACGCGTGAGTATCGTATATCTATTTGTGGAGTCTCAAAGATAGTCTCTGGTGACTTCTGCGAGGTAAACACAATCACCAATATCTCAATCAAAAGCATCATATCAATCATTCTGCTTATATTGAAAACCTTTGTTGTTAATAGGGTATTCGAGCTCGTTTGGTGGATAAAGACTTTGCTCCGAAGGTACATAAATGATAAATCTTTTGCAATTCCTTTTGGTTGTGATCTTGTTTCTGAAACTTTTCTGGTTTGTTTTCGTCGAAAATCTGCAGTGGAACCCTCCTCGTCTTGAAGATGTGAGTAAAGACATGGTGGATTGCTACTTCTCGCCTGCCACAGATACCGAAGATTCAGATTCCGAGCTAAAGCTTCCAACAGCTCAAAGAGAGCCTTACTTTTGAGGAAGATCATGTGGTCAATGCTCAAGTGAGGTCTCTGCAATGATCTTCTTTTTGTTGTCAAACTCTCTATTTCACTCACTCAGGAGAAATTTTATTTATTAGGAGTGACAAGTTTTAACTGTCATGTTATAGTCTGTTTATTCATATCTTCTAGTGAGAATTTTACACTAAGATGGTGAAATGCCAAAGTGTAGAATTATATAAAGGAGATTAATTGGATACACACTTCAATTTACCTTAGACTAGGTTTTCATGAATCTTATAATTGAACTAAATGCCAAAGTGTAGTTAAGCTACCAAGATTTAAGCTTTTTGATTTGGAGAGATCTTGAACTAGAAAATATGGTATGGTATTTGATATGTAATAGAATAACTTATTTAGATGTAGGTTTTTTAAAAAAAACTATAAAATATGGATATGGTATGAATATAAAATTAAAAATGATAAATAAAAAATACAAGTTTTAATATTAATCTAAGTAATATAATATAAAGTAAAATCATTTATATTTTCTTTGTTTATTTTATTTTGTTTTTTTAACCTTTGATTTTATTAGTTTATCACTTTTTAATGTTTAAAAGATGCTATGAATCCACTATAGATTTTCTTTTAGCTTCTTTTGTGAGTAGTATATTAATACTTAATTTTATCAAAATAGAAATATTTAGTATTATAATTTATCTTACATTTTTTTAAGTGTTCGATGATTTACCATTTAATGAGTGACTCTTAATATTAAGATTATCCACTCTTTTTTTTTTTTGACAACAAAAAACGCTTAAATTAAAGTAACGACAAAAGTTCTTCACACCACAGAGGTGGACAATGGTTAACAAAAGAGAAAAAAAAATTCCGTTGACGTGCTGATCTTGCCAGTATGTTTGCGTATTTATTCCAGTCTCTATGACGATGCGTTAGAGAAAACTCTGGAATGCTTTCCTTAAGCAAATTCACCTCAGCTATCTCCGTTGCGAAAGCAGGCCATTGAGTAGAATCTTCTAGTAGATGAATTAGGTCCGTTGAATCCGTACTGAATTTTTTACAAAGGATCCCTTGAGATTGTAGACATTGCATGGCCCAGAGGAGCGCCAGTAATTCTGTATGGAGTGGAGAAGAACCACACCTGATGCCCGCACAACCCATCACGGTAATACCAGTATCTGAAGAAAAAAACCATCCGATACCACTTATAGTATCACCTGACTTCCAGGATCCATCCAAACTACAGCAGTTTGGAATGGCATGTCCTCCTTCAGTCGAAGTAATATGTTCCCTATTCCTCTGAACTCTAGTGTCCTGGAGCAAGGAATTTGCTGCGACCCACTCTTGTGCTTCCTTAGATGCTACATCTAGGATATCTGGCGGTGACCATTTAATGTTCTTAAAACACGATGCATTTCTTGCCTTCCAAATATACCAGATAAGCCATGGGAAGATCTGGTAATTAAACCCCGAGATTCGTGACGATGAAGCTCCAGTTATTACGAAGTGCATGTTCTGGTACAAATTTGCCAGTGGGAAGACCCCCGGGAGGGATTGAATTCCTGATAGGGCCCAACATTGTAATGCCGGTGGACAAGTAAACAAGGCATGATTGACAGTTTCGTTGCTATCACCGCATATGTGACAAAAATCGTCTACACGAACCTTTCGCTTCCGTAGTTGCTCATTTACCGCAATTGCACCCGACAGTGCTTGCCAAAGAAAATGTTTGAGCTTATTTGGCGCTTTCAACTCCCAAATTTTTGCTAATAAGGGAGATATCGATGGTTGTGCCGTCCAACGATTAATATAATCCGGGGAGGCTGATAATGCTATTTCATAGCCGGACTTAACATTATAGGAGCCAGACTTTGTGAAATGCCAGCAAAAACTATCAGATACCCTTCTAGATGGTCTTATGGATAAGACTAGAGGTATGTCTTCCGGCTGGATGACCTCCTGTATCAAGGAAAAGTTCCAGTTGGAGGAATCGCGCAAAAGCATATCTGAAACTTTAAGATCATTGGGCACTTCATCAACACGATGCACAGCTGGCCGTGGTACGGTATCAGCTAGCCATGGATCTAGAAAAACTCGTGTCTGATCTCCTTTTCCAATAATGTTTCTCAATCCCAAAGACAGGAGAGATTTGGACTCTATAATGCTTCTCCACCCGAAGGAGGGACGATTACTAACAGTGGCCTGAAGAATACTACTATCTTTGTAGTATCGCCCCTTTAGAATACGAGCAATGAGCGAAGCTAGTTTGGTGTGGAGCCGCCATAACTGTTTTGCAAGCAGGGATTTATTAAACAGTTGTAATGACCTGAAACCCAAACCTCCCTGTTTCTTAGGTAAACATAATTTCTGCCACGCTACCCAGTGGATCCCTTTTGAAGTACCTGACGTTTGCCACCAATAATCGGCGATGGCGCTTGTCATTTTTTTCAGTAACGAGAGCGGCAACTTGAAGCATGACATAACATAAGTTGGCAGCGCCTGGGCCACTGATTTTATCAAGATCTCTTTTCCCCCTTTTGATAGAAAACGGGATGACCATCCATTAACCCTCGAGTTAAGGCGATCGCGTATATACGCAAATATCTGGGCCTTCGAACCCTGAAGCTGTTCTGGAATTCCCAAATACTTACCACCTCCTCCATCCGTATAAATTCCCAGCCGTCTCTGGAGTAAGAGCCGATCCTGAATCGGGACTGACTTGCCAAAAATAATGGTCGACTTGTCCAAATTAATGCGTTGTCCTGATGCCTCTTCGTATATGTTAAGAATATTCGCCACAACTTGACATTGCGCTAAAGTAGCCCGGCAGAAGAAAAGACTATCATCCGCAAAAAGGAGGTGAGATAATGAGGGGGAGTTTGTCGCCAGTCGAATCCCTTCCAAATGCTTTGAGGACTCCGCATGTCTGAGATTTGCTATTAATGCCTCTATACAGAGGATAAATAGATATGGGATAAGGGATCTCCTTGTCTTAAACCACGAGAAGGTTTTATTAAGCCCTTCGGCGAAGCATTCAGTAGCACACTGTAGGAAACAGAAGTAACACAGGACATTATCCATTGGATCCACAAATCCGCAAAACCCAGCTTAGCCAACAACTGCCGCGGGAAAGGCCATTCAATACGATCATAAGCTTTACTCATGTCAGTTTTTATTGCCATAAAACTTTTACGTGAACGAGATTGCGATCTCAACGCATGGAAAGCCTCTTGTGCTAACAAAAAATTATCCGTAATTAACCTGCCAGCTACGAAAGCCGATTGAGTCTCAGAAATGATCTTTGGGAGAATACGTTTGAGACGCTGACATAGAACTTTGGATAGGATCTTGTAGCTGACATTGCATAAGCTAATTGGTCTATACTCTTTCATCCCTTGTGGTCGATCCGTTTTTGGAATTAGGCAGATATTCGTTTGATTAAGTGATTCATCAAAAACCCCCCTAAGCATGAATAATTGAATCATCTTAGTGATATGGGGGCCGACGATATGCCAATATCGTTGGTAAAAAAGGGCTGTCATACCATCTGGTCCTGGTGCCTTCTCGGGGCTCATTGAGAACAAAGCAACTTTTATCTCCTCCTCAGCAATAGGAGCCAATAAACTATTATTCATATCAGGAGTAACTCTCGATTCTAGAGTTTGGAGAGCGTCCGCTATTCGGGTCGTGGATGACGCAGTAAATAAAGAGGAAAAGTATGAAATAGCCTCAGCTTCAATCTCCTTTTCGTCCTCTAACCATAAACCTGAGTCTGTGCGAAGACCCATAATTCGGTTCCGCGCTCTCCGCATTTTTCGTAGTTGCATGAAAAAACCCCGTATTTTTGTCACCTTCCTTTAACCACTGTACTCTACTTTTCTGTTTCCAATACAACTCCTCAGCAGATATAGCAATCCGTAGGTCTTCCGAAAGGCGCGGAATTTCGGAGGCTAAAGCATCAGTAGAAAGAGCCTGTTCCAAACGACATCTTAATGCTTTCACTTGGTCCCCAGAATTGATAGACTCATTATGTCTCCACTTGGAGATTGCTCCCTGACAATTTTTGACACGTGTACTGATATTCGCACTATCCGCGGGAATGGAAGTCGTCCATCCAACTTTAACTAGATTCTCGAAATCAGGCTTATTGAGCCATCGTTTATCAAAACGAAATTGTTTCGATCCCTCAAAACGTTTTTTCTTCACCCGCAACAGCACAGGGCGATGATCAGAACCCTCGAATCTTAAATACTCAATAAAAGAGAAAGTGAAACAATCATACCACTCTTCGTTTCCCATACCGCGATCTAAACGACATCGAACCGTGGAATGGCCCCTGCGTCCCATCCAGGACATACAATTCCCTTTAAAAGGAAAATCCACCATTCCGCAGCATTGTTTCATTAAACGAAAATCAAGAAAAGAATTATCACTACGGATTCTTCCACCTTGTTTTTCATTGTGATCGGTAATTTCATTAAAATCCCCTATCAATGCCCATGGGGAAAAGCGGGTGGAATTTATGCGTTTCAAATATTCCCATACTTTATCACGATGCGTAACAAGAGGTGCTCCGTAAACAAAAGAGATGAAAACTTTATTACTATCAATATTGATCATTGTATCCACTACATTTTTATTAGAAGAAAGAACCACAACTTGAAAATGGGAAAGAGCAAAAAGGGCTAATCCCCCGCTCCGACCTGAAGGGTCAACAGTAAAAAGAAAATCGTAACCAAGATGTGCTTGAATGTCTTGAAGAAACTCACGTGATTGTTTGGTCTCCATTAGAAATAAGACTCCCGGGAATAAAGTTCGCCGAAATTCCCGAAGTCTTCGAATTGCCAAGAAGCTACCCGCTCCTTGGCAATTCCAGCTCAAAATCATCTCAACCTTCTGCCGGTGGTTTCCCTTCAACCACATGGCTTTCTTGTTCCCCAAATTTTTGTCCTTCAGGAAGATCCATCTTTGAGTGGGATGGAAGTAACTCTGCAGAAAAACCGGATTTTCCCACTAGACATGCAGTTTTTCTTTTAAGCTTGTTCCCTTTATAGAGATCATGCCCAATTTTCTTCTTTGGTCCTAATGACTTGTCACAACGTTTCCCAGCGGCTTTGCATGCTCCATCCGATTTTCCCATGCAACTACGCAAAGGTGAAATTATTTCTGTCAAGTCTAAATTATGCAAATCATATTTTATTTTTTTTTGAAAATCCCTGGCCCATAAGTAGAGGACTATCAAATGGCCCAAAATGGGAAATCATTAGATCACTTAAATTATCTTCTGAAAGTTGGGGCCCAAACCTATCATCTGGCCCAATTGCAGAGTCAAAGTTGGAGTTGGTCAAAGAGTTGACCGCGTGGTCAACCCCAACGAAAAAGGGCTTCCATTAGCATTATGGGCCTGTCCCATTTGTATCTCTGAGCCCACCAACCCAACATCTTCAACATTCAAATCCATGCTATGTTTTGTAACTGTCGCCGATGGTATAGAGCTCGCCGCCGGTAAGAGTGTCGCCGCCGGTAAAAGTAAACCCGATGGATTTGCCGGTCTCGAGATTCCAAGCTCCATCGCCGTGACCATAGCTCCAGGCTCCACCGAATTCGATTTCGGAACATCAACGTTTTGAAAAGCTTGATCCACCCAATTTCGTGTGTCAATTCCATAACCTTTATTCCCTGCTTCAATCTCGTCTTCAAAAAGTCTTCTTTTTGCCGAGGGCCGACTGATGGGTGCACGAGATGCACTTGTTTCGACAGATTATGGGATCAAAACCTCCTCCTCTATCACCCGCTCTACACGTTTAGGAGAATTAACCCCATTACCCACCACAGCTTCCATAGAAACAGGCTCTGGTTGCCTTTTCGATCTGTTTCCTCTTTTCTTATGGATTATTTCCGGACATTCACGGTCCTCATGGTTAATACGACAACACCGAGAGCAATAATGGTGTAAGTTTTCAAAAACCAGTCTAACCCTTATTGTATCTCCATTAGCAAAAACCAGCTCCTGAGAGAAGTAGATTGGCTTACGACACTTTAACGTAATCAGAACTCGGCCACCTTCGATATCACAATCATTCACCTCACCCAAATCTGAACCAACAGTTCTCAAGGTTTCTTCAGCTCTGTAAATTTCCGGGACCCCTTTCAGACGAATCCAAATCAAAGTTTGAGATGGAAAATCTCTGCGGATTGTCGGAATCCACTTCTCCATCGGAACCATCCAACCACCAAAATGATAGGGACGATTGTCTAGGACCTTCTTCATGTCCTCTTCTTTTTGGAACTTGAAGTGGAACTTACCACCATCAATTTCATACCCTTTAACGTAACCCGAACAACGCCAAATCGACGGAAATAGAGACAACATTGTCTTGATTTTGGCGGTTTGAGTTGAGGGATTTAACACCCTACCCACGATTGTTCGTTCATATCGCTTGATCAGTGTTTAATTATCAATGGCAGGGACATGTAACTGCCTCACTTTGGGTTTTTCACCCTCACTTTTCACCAAAGCAGATTGGGAAGCCATTTGCAAAAGAAAAACTGTAAACAGCAAGAGAGATAGAAGAATGAGAGAAAGTAGATGACTAAAGGGGTAGAATAATCTTCGCCTTAAATCGTAAATCGAAAGGTAAGAAGTGGGAAAAACAAGATCGATGAAAATTGCATTCACCATTAATTGGTTTCCTTGCACAGGGATCCAAATCTTGTGAAAATCTTGCCGTGATTTACTCTTTTCCATAACCCAGTTGACAAAATTAAAAGAAAATTGAAACATGAGATCTGGCATCTCGTGACTGTAAATTAAGGAAAAGGGCCTTAAACAAAAAGGCATGTATGAAGGAAGGAGATTACTAAATCTCGGACACCAGATCATCTTGAGATCGCTCAAAAATCCCGACGCCGGAGATAGTTAGGAGAGAGAATCCCGATCATAGTTCCTCGCTTTTCACTTTTATAATTTATTCAAATGATGGATAGAAGGATGAATATTAGATTATCCACTCTTAAATCGCATATGTATACATATATCAAATATATATATATATATATATATATATATATATTAGATTTAACAAATCGAAAATAAAAAATATCCAAACTTAACCAAACCAAAATAGATTTGACTTAAATATAATAATAAAATTTTATTAACCGGAAAATCGAATCAAAATTGAACTGATATCCAAAGTAAACACGGTATCAAATACTAATGATTTTTTCATGTACTTGTAATGTATATGTACACTTAGAGATTACATCTTTGATCCCTAATCCAAAAGTAGAATGACAAAAGGACACAATCTATTTTCAAGGGATGAGAAAACAAAACAGAAACACTCACTGAAACTTTTCATGTTCTTGATTGATCTATCAACCTCCCAGATATAGCAGCAGCAAGAGCAGCTGTAAACTTTGAATCTTTTGTTAACGAAGACGCCATTTGTTGAATCAGAATTTCTTGCATTGTTCCACTTTCATTCTTCTCCAAACCTAATTTATGACCACCATGAACTAGATCCAAAGTCAATGTGCTTAATCCACCTTGGCTTGTACCATCTCCTTCAGAAGAATTCGGACCCAAGTGATTATGCATCCCTTCATATGTTGCTACTAGTACGGACGGATCCTCTGCGCTGCGTTGTACCTAAACCACAATACCACAACCGATCATATCATTAGATAGCTCAAGAAGCATAGAGAAAACATTACATAGGAACCTAAAGAAAGATATATTAGGATTATGAATTTTCAATCCAAAGTCAATTGTCACTAGATAGATTGGTCTATATCCATTATATATTAGTGTATACCATTTTATGTTTTTTTATGTAAGACATTATATTTCTAATATGCTCCCTCAAGATAACGGAAATTTGTTAGTCACTAATTTCGGGTCGGACCGCGAGTTGAATTTGGTTTTGATATCATATTAAGATTATGGATTCGTGGGAATACAAATTGACTCAAGTCAACTTGTTTGATTTGGGTAGATTACAGTCGCATCCAGGTCCATGTCATGGGCCATGACAGAGCCCGTAAATTAGAGAAGGGGGAAATTGGCCGACGTGGCTCACCTCGAACTGAAGGATAAATGGGCTGTCACGGATCATAACAGAGCCTGTAAATCAAAGAAGGGGAAAATGGGCCAGCACGGCCCACCACGAGCTGAATGATGAACGGGCCATCACAGGTTGACCAAAATGAGTTGTTACATAAGGAGTTTGAATAAGACTAACGGCGGATCAAGAACATTGATGGAGCACTGAATGTGAAGGATTCTCTCACGAATCGTGTACAGGGTCATATAAAGGATCGTGTAGAGGGTATTGAAAGTAACATGAAAACATTATGAAAACTAGACTATTGCTAGAGAGAAACTTGTAAGAACTTGAGAGGACTTGTAATTAAAGATAATCTAAATAAAAAATTACGTTTATTTTAACTCATTTCGATTAAATTTTAGTGTGGGAGAGATTCCGTTCTCACATAGAGCATATCATTTATATATTAGTCTATATCTCTTTACAATTTCAATGTGAGAGTATCAAATTCAGTGCGTGCAAGTTACCTTCTTTTTCACTGGACAAGACGGCGCAAATGAGCATCGAAAGTAAGCTCTAGGAGATGGGTTATCTCTAGTAACCTTTTGACCATATTTCCTCCATTGAAATCCATCTTTTACTGTCTGCAAGAAAAAAAGCACTCGCTTTAGTCTTATATCATCATTAAGGGTTGACAACCTGAACATGGAATACGAACGAAAATTTTTTGTCACATTAATTTTTGGGTTACAACGGGTCGGTTTAGTAATCTAAACTTTATAAATAAGAAAAAATGCACTCGCTATGCCAATGGTCAGACTCGAACCCTTGTCTGATAACAAGGCAACAACAGTAACATAACCACTAGCCACTTGATCCTTGTTCCGAAATCGGAGTTTATGAAACGATTTTGTCCTATCTAAAATCTATGATAATATCACAATAAAATTTGACATCATATATTCTAGTTTATTAATATTGATTGAACCAAAAATTTTCTAAGAAATTGAATCACATTCTATCTTCTTTCAAAAAATCACCAAAAATCATAAATATAATATAATAAAAAGTTACTTAAATTTTACAACATGTTATATTTATATTATAACATCTCATAATTATATATATATGATAATATATTATATAGTTTAGTATTTGGATTTGTCTCAAATGGGACTTTGGGAATTTTTCATTCCACTTTCGTTCCCAATAAGAAATTATAAACTCGTCCTATATGAAAATGCACAAAATATATGGGATAAAAATTTTGGAACAAAGATTTTCAAACAAGAACGGAATGGAACGGGACGAGAAATATGCTCAACCCCTAACAATCTTGTCTCTAGGCAATATTCAAAACAAACATCTACTAAACGATGTCAATTTAGACAAAATGCTTACCAAGCTTGTGTCTGAACTATCAGCAGGCACATATATGGTTGAAACCTTTGCTTTGTTAAAGTTATCAATGACTGGTCTTTTACATGAAAGAAGCTGATGTTTCTCCTCATGTTGCTGTTGATAATCTTCATTGTTTGAACTGTTCTCAATTTTTTCACTTATAAGTTCAATAGGAATACCTAAGAACTCATCAGGATCTTGTTTTCTTTTCTTGTTCGGTTGTTCGATTTCAGAGCTTTGAAGCTTCTCTATATGGTTATATAGAGCATTGTAGTTTCCCCAGACTGTGGCTAACATCTCTCTTAGCTTCTTGTTTTCTGATTTCACTTTGTTTAGCTCCTTGTGTAACTCACTTGCGCTCTGTTTCATTACCATGAAGAATCAAGAATCATCATTAGTAACAAAACAAGAACTATCTTTTATTTTGTTGCAGACAAATTGATTATTGATCCAATGATAATAAATTTCATAAGACTATTTAATAGTTTTTTTTTTGAATAACACATGATTTGTTATTTTAAAATCATCTAAAATTTAATATTACTTGCCACGAATTATTTTTATATAATATATCTTAGTTGATTAGGAACATTCTGATAATTATTTATAATGATAATCGAATCTAAATATATTAGTTTAAAATATTAATATATAACCACATATACATAGTAGAAATGTTGATAAAAAAATTGTGATGGTCTCAAATAATTGTTATTTTTGTGGTTTTAAAAATTGTAAAAAATTTTCATTAACAAAAAAGAATATTGTAAATTTTTCTATATATGTTTTTCACTCCATATTTATAACATATGTAAAAAAAATTTAATTTTGGATAAAAACCTTGGAATCTGGTATCGCGGACTCTATGTAACAAAATTTTCGTATACAGCGCTTATGCTTATGATTTTGCAATCGGTTAATTATGAAATGAAATAGTTGTGCACAAAAAAAAAAGTCTTCTGTATTAAATGAAGTTAACTAACTGTTATAAAGCTAAAAAAACTTATCCGAACAATTTACTCATGATCATGATCATGATCATGGATAAATCATACATCATGATGATATGCTAAATAACTAACCTCTTCTTTGACCAACCATTTCATTTCCAAATCAGGAGAAGTTGAAACCTTCACTTCCTTTTTCTGAAATGTGAAGAATTTAAATTGCAAAATACATGATTAGTTACCACAAATCCCACTAACAAAAATAGAAGGGAAATCAATTTTTGATAGATAATACAAAATCCATACTCACCGGAATGTTCTCAAGGAAACTGTGATTGAATGGGTTGGTGTTGAGATTGAGAGAGATGTCAAGAAACGATGAACAATCCATTATAAAATATATATAAATTATGTTTAAAAAAACACAGAGAACAAAGAACTGGTTGGTGGGTAGAGATTAAGTCTTGATTTGCTTTCTTCGGTCGCAAGTTGGTGCAAGTAAATGAGTACTTCTTGGCTTCATTTATATACAACACTTAAAAAGAGTGTCCTTGTGGATAAATTAAAGAAAGACATTTTCTTTTTGAAAAGATAAAGAAAAGTTGAGGCCAACGTATTTTAATCGTTTTGTAAGGTGCGTGATAACATCGAATAGTAAATTTACAAAGTTTGAATGAGTTTACAGTATAACACTAACAATAAAACTAACAATGATTTAGTAATTTTATATTTGAGATAACACAATCAGAACCGGTCCTAAAATTATGGGGTCATTTTGGACTAATATTATATGTAATTGTTATTTAGGCTAGTATTATTTTATCTAAAGATTTGGGAGTCTATAAATCTAAAAAACTATATAAAATAAAATAAAAAACTGGAGGCCAAAGACAAATGTTTCACTAGACCTGATCCAGGGCCGGTCCAAGACACAATCCCTAGCTTATATTAACTAGGTAAATCTTCTTTTAAGTAAAAACTATTAAATACTATTATGAAAATCAATATTTTTAGTTTGTTTTTCTGTCAAATAATTTAATCATCAAAATTTTCATTTGATCTAAAATGTAATAATATTTTTAATTAAGCAATTTTGCACTACGTCTACAAATGAAGTTTTTGGATTTGTGAGAGAGGAAAGTCGTTAGAAAGTGATGATAAATCCAAAAAGCTGTCTTCGACAAAGTCCAGAAGAGATCAAAGACTTTAGAGGAAAAAGAAAAAGCAAAACAAGAACAACAAAAGCCTCACTGTCTATGGAATTTACTTACATTGATTGGCTAAATCAATAAAAACAAAATCATTTGATTTGATTGGTAAAGAAAGAAGAGAAAAATCAATGATTTCGGCCATAGTGTCCCATGCTAAAGAAAATACTGTACGTCATATACATAAAATTCAATACGTTCAGATCCGTGATGCATTTAATTCAATAAAATTTGATAAAATAATAATGGTTGTCTAGAATAGATCCACAACAGTTACGAACTTTCCCTTAACACGCTTGACCCATTGACTATGCTTTGTTAAGTCGGCAATTCATTCTTTTTATTTATATCATTCGATTATTAAAACGGAAAAGAAACAAATATATTAGAAAAAGTAAATAAATGGTAGTTGCATCACATTTTCTGCAAAAAAAAACTATGTTAAAGTTTCTTTTTTAAAAAAATTGTAAAAAAAGTTGCAAAATAATAATAATAATAATAATTGTAAAAAAATAATAATTAATCGACCATATACCATATAATTAAAAACAAGAAATATATTTTTTGTCGTCTGATTTATTAATTTATTAATAAGAATTTAAAAAATTTACATCAAAAAGAAAAAATAATAAACAAAACTCGGAAAGTTCAACTATCTTACCTCAAAATTTCATAAGACAAAATTACAACAGAGACATATAATAGAGATGACTGGGAAACGCCAACTAGAAAGTCTTATATGAGATAAGACTTTGAGCACACCAATTGCATAGGCACAAGGAGCGACAACCTCAAACAACACAAACCAACTTCTGATGATGGCTAGGATCGAAGCTGAAGAGGCACTGAAGGAGCTAACTAGAAAAATACCAGGCCATCAGTGTTCAGAACCTTTGTAAAAATGTTTACAGGATTGTCATCAGTGTGAACTTTTGACATCTTTACTTCACCAACTTTGTCTCTTACAAAATGCATCTTTTTCCATGTGCTTTGTTCTCTCGTGATGTACATTGTTTTTAGCTAGAGCCAACACACAGTCACAAAATATCTCAACGCACTCATGTGAATAACCAAATTCTTTACTTAGACTTCTCAACCAAGTTGCTTCTTTTGAAACTTCTGTCATGGCAATATATATATTCTGATTCAGTGATTGATAAAGCCACAACTCTCTGCAATTATGATTTCCAGCATATAGCACAGTTCCCTAACAAGAAATTAAATCCAGAGATTGATCTCCTCTTATCTAAGTCTGCTGCAAAATCAGCTTCACATAAACCACAAATTCTGAAATCTAAACTTTCTGGAACGTCAAACAGTTTTCTAATGAGCCTTTTACATACATGCGCACCCATTTGACAGCATTCCAATGAATCTTTACTAACTTACTCATATATCTACTTATCATTCCTATGGGATAAGTTAAGTCAGGCTTTGTGCCTATCATGTCATACATCAAACTGCTCATTGCATTGTAGTAAGGTATATTGCTCATAAACTCTTCGTTTTGTTCTATTGATCTTCATCAGCAGCTTGAAGCTTAAAATGGACACCCAATGGAGTATATACTGCTTTTGCATCCTCCATTCTAAAATTCTTGATAACTTTTCTCATGTATTCTTCTTGTGACAACTTCGAAAAACCTTGTTTCATGTCTCTGATTATGTCAATGTCCAAAATCTTTCTTGTTCCCCCATATCTTTCATGTTCTTGTGCTTAGTTGACCCTTTATAAATGATATCATCTGCTTTTCTTTACAAGCAATCAACATGTCATCAACATATATGAGAGGGTATATGTAAATCCCAGTAGATTTCTTTATGTATACAGAATTATCAAACTTGCTTCTCTTGAACCAATCTTAATCATGAAGCTGTTGAACTTCTAATTCCATTGTCTTGGATTCTGCTTCAGTCCATATAAATATTTCCTTAACAAACAAATTCATGCCTCTTTCACTTTCACTTCATAACCTTCAGGCTAAGACATAAATATCTCCTATTCCAAGTCTCCATGAAGGAAAGCAGTCTTGATATCAAGTTTTTCTAACTCAGGATCCTCATTCACTACAATTGACATTAAATACATGATGGATACATGTTCCATTATAGGTGAGAATATCTCATTATAGTCTAGACCTACCTTTTGAGCAAACCCGTTTATAACAAGCCTTGCCTTGAATCTAGGCTCTTCCACACCTAGTATACCATGTTTTCTTTTGAAGATCCACTTGCAGCATATCACCTTTCTGCCCTTTGGTAACTGGACCAGATTTCATGTGAAGTTTTTATTAGCGCTATATTTCACCCGAAATTTGAACCAGACCCGAACAAAAAAACCTAGAATCGAAACCAAACCGAATTTTTAAATAACTTGAATAGGTTTATACTTTTTTGTATGGGTACCCAAACCGACCCGAACTCGAACCGAAATCCAAATAGGTACCCAAAAACCCAAATGTATATATATATATATATATAAGTATTTTTTATCGGGTTATCTCGGGTTTTTGGTTTCGGTAATTAGGGTTTTAATTGTGTTTGGATCCAAATACCCAAATTATCCATGTTACAAAAAAATAAACCGTAAACCCAAAATACAAGTCAAAAAAATCTGATTCACCCAAAAAACCGGATTTTTTTTTTTTTTAGTTCCATATCGGGTCTTGGTAAGAAAAAGACCCGACCTGAACCTGAACTGAAATTTACTTGGTTCCTATTCGGGTATTATGTAGTCAGACCCAAAAACCTCGAAACCCGAATTACCCAAACTGAACCCGAACCCAAACTCGAATGCCCACCCCTAGTTTTGATAGAGTGAATTCATTTCTTCACCAGCTGCCACTTTCCATTTGTCTTTATAAACATATGACATGGCTTATTTGTAACTTCATGGTTCAGCTTTTTCAACTTCTTCAACTACTTCACAAGCTAAATTCACAAAATCTTCAAATTTTTATGAGGTCATATGTCTCTTCTTGTTTTGTTACGAGATATTTTGTAGCTTTGTGGTTCCTGTTGAGAAAATTCAGGTTTATTTTCTTCTCTTGAATCTTGATCCATTGAGGCATTGTCTTGTTGATCAATGATATGTGTTATATCTAGAAACTTTGTGTTCCTTTTTGCACTTTCTGGAATCTTAAGCAGATTCTTGTACTTCTTATTTTCATTAAAGATAACATTTGTTGAGATTAAACACCTTTTATCTCCTATATCTTCTAGAGACCACAACTTGTATCCCTTAACTCCATGTAGATATCCTATGAATATCCCTTTCTTTACTCTAGGCTCTAATTTGCCATCATATATATGAAAACAGCAAATACAACCAAAACTCTTCAAAGGATTGAAGATTGGAGGGGATCCTGACCAGACTTCATCCGATATTTGATCATTTATCACTCTTGGTGGGAATTTGTTGATCAACTAAACAGTTGTGTTAATATCTTCTGCCCAAAACACATTTGGCAAACCTGAATCACTAAGAATGCTTATGACCCTTTCCAATATTGTTCTATTCATTCTCTCTACAACTACATTTTGCTGAGGAGTGTAGGGAATGCTTTTTTTCCTTGCAATACCTTTTCCACTACAATATCTATCAAACTTATGATTGAAAAACTCTAAGTCATTGCATGTTCTGAGCTTCTTTACTTTCTGACCTGACTGGTTTTCAACAAGTACTTTCCAGTCAATGAACTTCTCTAATGCTTGATCTTTAGTTCTCAAAAATCACACCCATACCTTTCTTGAAAAACCATCAATAATGCTCAAGAAATAGTGGCATTCCCAAGAGACTCTGGTATATTAGGAGAACCTTATAAGTATGCGTGTATATATTGAAGACACTGCTTGCTAATGTGTTTTCCAATGTTAAAACTCAATCTATGTGCTTTACCATATATACAATTTTCACATAGTTTAGACATATGTTCTTGGGGATTTCAATGTAGCATTTCTTCACCAAAGTGTCAAGACTCTTCTGGCCAATATGGCCCAGTCTAATATGGCAAAGACTTGATTCATCATGAGTTGATGCACCATTTGATTCTCGAATATGAGTATATCCCAGATTATGATACAACTTGCTCTTATCAATGCCTTCATAAATGTCCTGCAACCTTTTTTCACCTTTAGAACACCATTTTCAGAAGCAAATGAATAAAGTTGACTCTCAAGTGTTCCCAGAGATATAAGATTTCTACTGAACTTTGGTAATAATGTACGCCTTGCACTATACCAACTGCACCATCTGCATTCTTTAGATGTATTGTACCAATTCCTTTCACATTATATAGACTTTCATTTTCCATTCTAATTATTCCTACATCATACTCTTTTAGCTCTGGAAACCATTTTTTCCGTGAGTCATATGATTTGTACATGTTGTATCCATAATCTATATCTCATTAAAATCTATATTTTCAGTTACATTAGCCTCAAAATTTATCAAGGCTTCAATAAACTCAACCCCTGAAACATTTGATGTTTCACCATTTACCTTTTTATCTAAGTTTTTCTGTGGTGATCTATTGGGAAAGTTTCTTTTGATATGTCGTTCCTCTCCACAAGTCCAACAAGTTAGACTCTTATCTTTACTTTTTGACTTTGATCTGGCCTTTCCCTTGCCTTTGTTGTTGGGGTCCTTATTCCGAGTTCTTCCTATTTCAGTATTGGTTACGTATAAACCTTATACTTGAGGTTGAGTGTTCTTTACACTTGCTCCCAATTCCAACGGGTTAGAGTTTAGTGCATTTATCACTTCAACAAAGGTTAGAGTGACTTTGCCATACTTCAACGTGTCTCTCATATTGTCAAACTGTTATGGTAATGACGTCAACAAAAAAATGGTGTCTTCATCTGTAACATACACTCTAATATTACCAAGATATGTGATAATTCTCAAGAACTCATCAATGTTGCTTTCAATAGATGTGGATTCATTCATCCTATATCTATACAATTTTATTTCAAATAAATCAAATTAGGCATGGATTTAGAAATGTACATATCATTTAACAACCTTAGAATTCTAGAGGCAGTCTTTTCCTTAATGATTTTCTAAGCACTGTTACGCTCAATATGATAGTGTTGCGTACCTTTCTTTGTTTCTCAATTATCTCTAGCTCCTTCTCTATGGACTTTGATTGGAAATCTTTTGGTTTCTCAGATTCATCATCAGGTGACTCATCCTTCGTAGATGCAACTTCTTTCTTTGATTCTTCTTCTTATTGAATCTTCAAAGATTCCATCAAACCGAGGATCTCCAGATGAGCAAAAGAATTTTCTTTCCACGAGTTATAATCAATCACTTCATTGGATTTCTCCATCTTGATTATTGCTGAAGACATTGTGTATTACACTTATAGTGATTCAATATACTTGATTACTCTTTTTCTGAGCTTTGATACCACTTCTTGTAAATGAAACTCATTGTAATCACTTGATTGATAAATTATCAAGCAAAGATCTATTGAATGTAAGTTGAATTTAGCTAAAGCAAGATCAGACAAACAAAACAAGTGAGACTCAACCACCGACCCAACCAGAACCAAACAACCACCAAACCAAAAACTAAACCGCAACAACAAATCTAAAAGAAACCAAAGATTAACAAAAAGACAAGCAGGGAATAAACAGAACCCACCCATCGAGAAAGAGCCACCGGCAGAGGTGGCGGAGGAGCCAATAAATGGAAGAGGCGAAAAGCTTCAGAAGACCACCAGCATAGCCATCGCAAGGTCAGGCAGAGAAGAGGGCCGGGAACCATAGACCGTAAATGTCCGATGACTAAACCCTAGTTGACTCACAACCAGGACCACCGGTAAAATTGAAACCCTAACCCAAGAGGCTTGAAGTCGAAACACACCAAGGAAGACAAAAATGACAACAAATGACGAAAAAATGACAGAGGACTTGACACCAGAGACTGGAGGGGAGGTGACGCCGATGAGGGATTGGCGCCGCCGCCGAGACAAAGAGAAAATTAGGTCTTTTGGAATAAGAGTTGGAGAGAAAACGCGTTTGACTCTGTCTTACGGTCAAATGTATTTATTTTGATAATTATTAGTGATATCGATTAAAATAATATTTAATATAGCTAAGAAAGACATAAAAATTATAATATTCAATAAATAACTAATTATGGATGAATAAATGATCAAATAATTGTTATATTGATATTACTCGGTTTTAATGCATTATAGTGGACATTTATGTTTGTTAAAATTTTGGTATCTTTTCATGCTTCTAGGTGTTCGAGTTGATTTGGATTCAAAGTAGTGGTTTTCTGCACAAAAGTATGGAGTTTGGCTAAGTGAAGAATGAAGAGGTCAATCCGGTGTTGAATTGATCAATCCAGAAGAATGAAGTAACGGACAGGTTAGGCCGATCGGTCCAGCCTTGGACAGATCGATCTAAGCATCCATAAGAAACTAGAAGATTCAGACTGACCAGTCTACACGTGGACCGATCGGTCCACACGTGCTCGGAGAAGACAGATCGATCGGTCTACACTTGGACCGATCGATCCACAAAACATGCGAGAAATTTGAAGGTTTTTTATATTTTGAAAAAGTGGTCCTCAAGCTTATCCATTTTTTCTATTTGTATTGTTTTCCTTTTAGAACTATAAAAGCATTTTTGCTAGGTTCTATTTCATCACACTTTTACAATTCTAGTTTTATAGAGAGACAGATATGAATCATGTAGTTTGAGAAGATTTAAGAAACTCTGTCTTTGATTTGTAATATCTATTTTTGTTTTATGGATTATGTGTTCTTGTTGGATATTGAATTGTTTTTGCTTTGCAATGTCTAAGTAGTTCCATAGTTAGGTTTTAGGGTTTCCAAGAAAAACCAGGTTTGACCAGTTAGGGTTATTCATAAAGGGATTGAATTTCGTTAGGTTTTTAGTCTAGATTTGATATTAATGCATGACTTAAAGTAGATAACTAGTTCATTAATTTAAGATTGATAAGAACAAATGGATTTGGTATAGAGATCTGCCTTAGTATAGATGAAAAAGTGTCTTTGTTTGCGGGAGTATTTTCTTAGAGACTTATTAACTTATCACATCTAAACTATATTGTATGTTTGAATTATCTAAATACGGAGGGAGTTTATCTTTAATAATTCACCATAAGGAGATTAGTCTTATTTTTTCTTTTGAGTTGAAAACTATTTTCAAAACAAAAATCCTTGCATGATAACATGACTTTTAAACCTGACCATATGTGGAATTCTCTATTGCGTGACACTTTTTATTATTGATTTATCTATGTTTAGTTTTAGTTATTGCTTTAATTCGGTTACAAACAACTTTTTAATATGTCTTAGTTTTAGTTCGGTCTTTGTGAAATCGATCCTAGTGTATATTACATTAATTTATTCTCTGCCGATTAAATCCTAACCCTACCATATATCTACAGTTTTCCATTTAGACAATAATTTTAACTTGGTTACTCATATTGTGAGTGTACTTTTTTCTTTGGTTAGGTTCCCATTATTACCGATTATATATATATATATATTTTTACAAACCAAAACCAATGTGGTAAAAAAATACTAATATAAAAATATATGAAAAATGTTTGCTGGTATTAGCTGTTTGTGCAAGAGAATTCACCCTCTTGTTGAGAAGCCTAAGACGATATAACAACTGAAAATATTGACATACTTTAGCTAACTCCACGAGTTTAGTGAGAAAAGCATGTCATTTTTTGACAAGAAAACAGGGAAATTTTTGACGGATATTTCTGACGGGAAAATATCCGTCAGAAATAGTGACGGCGAAACTGACGGAAACAGTGACCGTCAATAATTTTCTGACGGGTCAAATTTCGTCAAAAATTCTGACGGATTTAGTGATGGAATATTACTGACGGATAATTTCTGTCACAAATCCGTCAGTAAATTTACCCGCTTTAAACTATCTGTTGTTAGCCTTTACTAACAGATATATTCGATATTTCTGACGGAATAAATCGTCAGAAATCCGTAAAAAAATTTTCTATATAACTAGAAGACCTCCTCTTATTATTTCACATACAATTTCATAAACATAGTTATAAAATGTCTACTCCTCCTTATTTTCGATCTTGGATGGAATCTTTTGAATGAGGAATATGCAAATGGTGTGATGGAATTCATGGAATTAGCATGTCGACAACCTTGGCCACCAAACAGTCGTAAGTTAACATGTCCACGTTCTTCATGTCGGAATAATCATCATGTCAGGATAGACATAGTATGGAATCACTTGTATATGAATGGTTTTTTTCTGAGTTATAAGGTTTGGTACTTACATGGAGAACGATCTTATATTGTTGCTAGTAGTAGTGATAGCATTTCAGTGGCAGATAGGATAGAGGAACCTAGAACATAATTATATGTTAGGGCACCTACAACAGAATTAGATGTTGGGGCAGCTACGTTCAAATGGTTAATGATATTTATAGAGAAAACATAGAGACGGCTCAGGTTTCTTACGAAGAACCAAATTTATAAGTACGACAGTTTTTTGGTATGTTAGACGCAGCCATTATATAGTGGATGTAGAGATGGTCATTCGCTTTTATCATCTGCTAGTAGGTTGATGGGCATAAAGACATATTATAACTTGCCTGAGGATGCAGTTGACGCAATAGCCAAGTTCATGACGCAATAACGTCGACATCTTTCCACTTTACAGAAGAGTATACCAATGATCCTTTGCGATCTAGAGAAGATTTTCCCACCGTCATTCTTTGACGTTATGGAACATCTAACGGTTCACCTTTCTCGTGAACCAGCACTTGGTGGTCCGGTTCAATATCGGTGGATGTATCTTTTTAAAAGGTACATGTTTCACCTGAAGAAGAAGGTCAAAAATCATAGTAGAGTCGAGGGGTCTATTGTAGCACAGAGCATCAACAAAAAAACCGCAAATTTTGTGGAATATTACTTTCCAAGGGATGTGGCAACGAGAAGCCATAGAACAAGTCGACATGACGATGGTGGACAACATCCTACATATGCTGCTTATGTCCCTAGTGTGTTCAACAAATTGAGCGACTTAGCGGAAAAAGTAAGAATCGTCAAATTACTGCGGCTGAGTGGAAATATCTACATACATATATCCTCAGCAATTGTGAAGATATGTTAGAATACGAAAGTTAACATGAATAATACATTTCACTTGGTTCTTATTTTCGTTCGGATCGTGTATATAACTTGTGTATATAAAAACCATGTAGGATATACATGGCAATGGTTCGTGGTTAATTCACCAACATAGCTCCGTCCATCAGAGTCGGTCCTAGAGAGATGCTGCTGATGCTGCTACTTGGCGCCTTAAATTATTATGAATGATTTTGCACTACAAAAAAACACGCAAAAACCGACGGGCATATCCGTCGATTTTTCGTCGATAAAGGGGGGGGGGGGGGAAATGGAGGGNATTGTAGGTGGTAGATTTTATATATCTGTCAATATTCCGTCTATAATTACTGACAGATTATCGATGGAATATTATCGACGGATAATCGATGGATCATCCGTCGATAATTATGTCGTCGATAATTCGTCGGTAATTATACCGTCGATTTGGATCCTTTAAAAAAAGAGTGACGGATTATCGACGGATATTTTGAATTTTTTTTTAAAGAAAATTAAAAATATTAAAATTAAAATAAAATTCAGAATATTTATAAAATTTAAATTTAAATTTAAACTAAAATATCCATAAAAATTCAAAAATATTCTTATAATCCAAAATTGTAATTATACAAAACGATAACAATAGTAATCTACCCCTAAAAACGTCTCATGAACTCATCCATCCTATATTGTTTCGCCCGCATCGCCTCCATCTGAGCGCCGCACTCTGCTTGTAATGCCTTCATCGCCTCCAACTGCTTCGCTTGTGCATCCATTTCCATCTTCATTCTCTCCATCTCCTCGTTCTTCCTCCTCAAATCCTCATAATGAACCGTTGAACCTCGAGATCCTGATCCTGGGAAGCAATAAGAAGCCATGTTCCCGACCCCGTATGTCCGGCCCTTGGACTTTTTCGTAGTCTGAAATAAGAAAACAAATATTAGTATCAATAATATGCAAAAATATATAATTAAATTTAAATATTATTTACATGGGAAACTACATCATATAACGTATCAAGGGGGATCTGGTCGCTTCCCCCTTGAGATGCCTGAGTTTGCTGGATTTCCTCGATACGTCTTCTAGAGTTTTCGAGAACCTCCCGAGCCAGCGGGTCCTGAACTTCTCCAGTCTTCTTGTTCGTGTGGAGATGTTCGATAATATCAAGGGGTGATGGCTCGTGGCCGGTCTTATCCCGCTGTTTAAGAAATAAAAGTTAGATAGTATTAATGAAAACCAAAAATTTAATAGATTCAAGTTTTAAATTATACCAGATCACCTTGTCGTGTGAACGAACTCCTAGCACCAGCGTTGTTAGTCGACATCCCCTACCGTCCCGCTCGCTTTTCCGGTTCTTTGAGTTCTTCTCCGACTTTTTTTCGTCTCTTCTTTTTCCCAGTACTCTATGAATGGGACAAGGAGATCTCCAGGAATGTGTGTGTGCTTTTGTCCGGTCTTGTACCAAGCCTCCTTCCACGAATACATGTGGTTGGAGTAAGTCTTCGCTGCTTTAGCCCTGAACTCCATCCGCACATCAGGGGTCAAGGCAGGATTCTAGTTGAATTGTTGCTACATGATTTAAAGATTTAATGTTAGTAAATTTAAATGTAAGTTAATATTTAAAAAAATTTCTTACCGCGAAACAATATAACCAAAGTTCCTTATCCTCCGGAGGGAAAGATGTAAACTTTCCATACGGTTTGCGAAGAATGGATTGCATCAGAGACTTGATGCACTCCATGATCCCACTATCTGAAGCCGGAAACCACGTCGTCCCCTCCACACCACTTGGATCCAAGTACGGCAAACGCTCACGTCCCGGTTGGATCAACAACTCATCTAATGTATGCGTCTGTGAGAGCTGATGGTCAGGACGTAGCTGCTCAGGAAGTACATCAGATTCTGGCACATGCATGCTAGAAGGCGTCGAGGAAGACCCCGGTCCTAAGGAAGACACGCTAACATCTCCCTGGGTGTTGAATCGTCCCGATCTCATGGAAAAAGAGAACTTACCGTAATTACTGAAATTACGGTAAATTTCACATTAAACATTATATAATATTAAACATTAAATATAGATATTATACAATGTTTTATATAATTTATATTTTATATTTGATATAATTTCATTTACAAAACTTTATAAAAACACAAAAAATTTTAAATTCCATAAAAATTAACAAAAACTTTTAAAAAACCCATAAAACACAAAACACAAAATTCTTAAAAAACCCTTAAATTCTTAAAAAAAATTCTAAAAACACAAAATTTGTTAAATTCCATCAAAATTAACATTCCAAATTTTGTAAAATTCTCAAAATTTTTACAAAAATCATTAAACTCNNAAAAAACCTAACATTTCTAAATCCATCAAAAGTTTACAAAGTTCTTTAAATTCTAAAACTTTCTTAAAATCCTAACATTCCTAAATTCATCAACAAAATTAAATTCTCCAAAACTCCTAAACTTTCTAAAAACCTAACATTCCTAAATTCATAAAATTTCTCAATCCACAATACAAATTAAACTCAATCAAACAATTATACATCCACTAAAGAATCCTAAACTCATCAAAAGCATCAATTTTGACCCAAATCTCTCAACTTTTTAAAAATCCAAAAATCCCTAAAAATCCTAAACTAACCGTTCAAATGCAACCAAATCAACCCCATAAGCCTAAAACTAGTTAGAGAAACTTACAGTGAGTTTCTTTCGGTCATGTGAGAAATGGGATTATTGAATCTCTTCTCTCCTCCAAATCGCCCTTCTTCGCGTGAAAATGGGGGAGAAGAAGAGTTCCTGGTTTTTTTAATAAGGCAAAAAATTGACGGACAGGATCGTCGGTTTGGAAAAAAATCAAATTTTGCGGTTTCCAAAAATTTTGGAAAATAAAACGCGGTAAAATTTTTGACGAAAATTGACGGATTTATGACGGATTGCATGTTGACTGTGTTGACGAAATCGACGGAAAATAACGAATTTTCAAAGATTTAAAAAAATCCGTCGATTTTCCGTCGATAGTCCATTGGTTTTCAAAAATATCTACGGTTTAGGGTTTAGAGTTTAGGGATTCGTATAGGATTTAGGTTAGGATTTCCATTGTAGATATTGCCGTAATGATAACATATTAACTGTTATAATGCATCGTACTAAGATATAATTGAAAACATGTTTTTTTGTCCGAACATTGCCGATGATCATCTTATAAGTTGTAAAACACTTTTGGCTTTAACATGTTTCGTGAAATGTCGTAAACGTCACTTTGACTTAATTTTGTTTTATTGTATGAAACATGAATCAGGCCATCATTTATAATCATTATATATGTTTGGGGTTTGAAAATTTTAAACATGTGTTTTGGGGTTTGGAGTTTCAATTTTTAAAAAAAATGTTTAAAAGAAACCGACGGATTATCGACGGATTTTCCCTATCCGTCGATAATCTATCGATTTTCTTCTTTTAAAAGATCGAGCAAAAACCTAAGTTGCTCGATCGATCTTATGTCTTATAATTTTCCAGGGACATTTGCCCGATCGGACAACTCTTTGCTCAATCGGGCACATAGTTTCAGAATTTTTTTTTTTAAGATTTGGGGTTTGGGATTTGAAATTTTTTTAAACATGTTCAAAAAAAATCGACGGATATGCCCTATCCATCGAGTTTCCGTCGATTTTCTTTTAAAAAAATAAAATCAAACCCCAAATCCAACATTTTTCGAGTTTCCCTCTCTAAAAATCTTTGCTAAAAAATGAAAACCTTTTCTTTTGTGAACTATAAAAATCAAAACTTTCTATCTTTCACTTCAATATGGTATGTAAACATGGTTTTAAAACATGTGTTTTGGGTTTACAAGTATTCAATAATATGCATAAAGTTAAAAATATTCAATAATATGCATAAAGTTCAAAAATAAGAAATCCAAAAAAATGTTACATAAAATCTACTCGGATGCCGATGAATAATCGGATGGAGTAGAATCTGTATCATCTTCAAATTCGTTTCCGGACTTGTCGTTCACGTCATGTATACCAGCAGTTAAATCACCAAATCCGCTGAAGTCGACCACAAGATTGACTTTCATAAAAGGTTGAATCTCAACTGGTGAACCATTGCCGATTGGTTGTAACGGGCTATGCTCATAAACGCCTTTTATCATTAGCCATGGGTTTATTTGCGTTACCAGTATCCAAGGATTGTACCTAGCTGTAATGTGTGGGTACGTGATGTAAGATACCTGCACAATTGTTGAATATATATGTTAAACATTTTTCAATGAAAATATTTTTTCAAATACTAAGATTATACCTGATCCGCTTGTGTGGCGAGGATGAAATGATCATATTTTCCAAGTCTCCTACGTGAATTGATCGAAGTCACACCAAATTTGTTTACGTTGACACCTCTACCATTAGTTGGATTATACCAATCACACATGAAGACCACACATTTCAAGTTCAACATCTCTGGGTAACGGACCTCCAATATCTCTCGACGGACGCCGTAGTACACAAGGTCTCCGGAGGTAGACGATGCTCAAAAATAAATTAATTAATACCTGCAATGGCTTCGTGAACAAATGTTGGAAGGAGATGCTCAAAAGAAAAAGGGAGAAGGCGTTGCATCACCACGTGACAATCATGAATTTTCATACCAATGAACTTGCCCTCTCCGTTATCAACATAATTTCTCATATTATATGCGTATCCATCGGGGAATCAGACCTGCTAAATAATCCAGCGAAAGAACTCGTCCTTTGCATTCTCAGATAATCTAAATGCAGGAATCGGACATCTCCCATCATCTGTGATGTGAAGCTGAGGACGAGAACAAATGCCCGGAAAATCCAATCTAGAATTCAATTTTTTTTTGGTTTTCCCTTGGACATTAAGCACGGTGTTCATAATGTTTTCGAAGAAGTTCTTTTCAACATGCATGACATCTAGATTATGTCTCAACAAATGTGTTTCCCAATAAGACAATTCCCAAAATATACTTTTCTTATGCCAATTATGATTGTCTCCGTAACTATCATAATGGCTATCTCCATTCCCACCAACATTAGCATCATTGGTAATCTCGAAACCAAATTCTAGCAACTGCTTCAGTAGATCATTGCCATCTAATTATTTTGGTGGACCTTCAACACATCTCTTCTTTGTGAACAATGTAGTTGATCGCCGATATGGATGATTTGGGGGCAAGATTCTTCGGTGACAATCAAACCAACATGTTTTCCTTCTATTCATCAGCTGAAATGAGTTGGTGTCATCATTACAATATGGACATGATAGTCTCCTGTGAGTTTTCCATCCTGATAACATGCCATACGCTGGGAAATCGCTTATCGTCCGCATTAGAACCACACGCATCTTATAATTTTGTTTTAGCGAGACATCATACACCTCCTCCCCAAACTCCCATAACGAGTTCAACTCATGTATCAATGGCTGCAAAAATACGTCAAGTGCTCGTTTCGGATGCTCTGGCCCAGGCACAAGAACAGAGAGAAATAGAAATTCTCGGTTCATACACAAAGATGGCGGCAAGTTGTAAGGTGTCACGATGACTGGCCATAGAGAATACTGTATATCATGCTTCCCGAATGGGCTGAATCCATTTGTACTTAATCCGAGATACACATTTTTTCTCTCGCATGCAAAATCCGGATAAGTAGACTGAAATGACGCCAAGCTTCGGCATCAGAAGGATGTGTAATCTTTCCATCAAATCTATGTTCAGCATGCCATCTCATTACCGCAATTGTTCTCTCAGACCGATACAATCTCTTTAGCCGTTCTGTTAGTGGCATATACCACATCCTCTTGTAAGGCACTGAAACTCTACCGACTGTATCCTTATACCTTGGTTTGCGACAATATCGACAAGTTGTCCGGTTTTCGTCTGCTCTCCAATAAATCATACAATTGTCGATACACACGTCTATAATATGATACAGCAATCCAAGTCCAGAAACAAGTTTTTGTATCTCGTAATATGAACCCAGAGCATTGTTATCCTCTGTCAATATATCCTTCAATAAATTGGCTATTGCGTCAACTGCATCGTCAGGCAAATTATAGTTCGTCTTTATCCCCATCAACCTACGTGCAGATGATAAAGGCGAATGGCCATCTCTACATCCTCTATATAATGGCTCATTCGCTGCGTCTAGCATATCAAAAAACCGTCGCGCTTTTACATTAGGTGCTTCATTCGAAACTTGCGCCGACTCTACGTTATCCCTATAAACATCACTAACCATTTGAACCGTATGTGCCCCAAAATCTAATTCCGTTCTAGGTTCCTCTATTCTATCGGCCAATTCCACGCTACCGCTACTACTATCAAAAATATCTGGTCGTTCTCCATGTAAATACCAAACCTTATAACCCGGCATAAACCATTCATATATAAGTGTTGCCATACTATATCTATCAAAATATTGCGAGAATTCCGACATAAAGAACATGGACATTTTAACTTACGACTGTTTGGTTTCCGAGGTTGTCGACATGCTAATTCCATGAACTCTATAACACCATTTGCATATTCCTCGTTCAAAAGATTTGTCTCGGGATTCATCCGTTCACCATCCATCCATGATCGAAAATAAGGTGGAGTGGACATTTTATAAGTTTGTTTGTGAAGTTGTGAATTTGGGAATGGGATGGATGCTTAATTTATAGAACTAAATATCGACATAAATTATTCGTCGATACCTGTGAAATATAGCCGTTTGACAACGGCTAAAAACGTTCACATTCAAACGGGCAAATTTTGTCCCAAAAACCGACGGAAAATCGACGGAATAAGTCTGTCGATAAAATTCCGTCGATTTTCCGTCGGTTTTTATCGACGGATTTGTGCCGTCGATAAACTAATCGACGAACTCTTTTTCCGTCGATTTTCCATCGCTTTTATCGACGGATTTGGTTTCTCCGATCAGATTTTGGCATATTTTCTTGTAGTGGATCGGCCACATTTAAACAGAAAATTCAATTAGTTTTAGAAACTTTTAGTGGTAAAAAAAAAGTGTTTGCTTCTAGTCTATTAAACTCTAGAATCGGCTATATATGTGTTCATATAATCATAATATGGAGAGTTTACGAACGTATATACACATATATGATCGACCCTTGATGCAAATATATTGGTAAAGCTCACAAAAACAAAAATATTAAAAAAAATTGACCATATTTTTTTGTTGTTTTTGGTAACTCAGTTGATTAACAAATTAAATTGTCTGCTTCGTCTAAAATATTCAGTTTAACGTAAAAGTTTAAAGAAAAAAAAAAACAGAAAGAGCCCACATAAGGGAAAAAGGCAACAAAGATTTAAACCGACTCGACCACGACTTCCAACTTGATAAAGCCTTACGGTGTGAACTAGTTTCCACCTTAGGCGGCTCCGACACCAATTTTTATAATTTTTATTATCATTTCAAATCAACCTTTGATTGATTTATGTATTTATTTTAAGTTGGCAATTTAATTTCATTTTCATTATTTAATGATTTCATATCATCTTAACTTTTTATTTCGTTTTCTTCAAACACAATGATACAGAAGGAAACTAACTAACCACTATATTATATACCATGAAGATTCCGTACTGTTCGATCAGATTATGTAAAACATCGTATATATGAGTTTTGGTTTCATTGAATTTAACATAAAATTCGGGTTTTTAAATAAGATTTTTGGTTCCGTTGAATTTAACATAAAATTCGGGTTTTTAAATAAGATTTTTGGTTCCGTTGAATTTAACATAAAATTCGGGTTTTATATAAGATTTTTATATTCTTTTCGGACACTTTGATCATATATAACTATATAAGAGATGCAAACTTATCCATTTTCCGGCAATGTCCCGCTTCTAGAGAATATGATCCAATCGGGTTTTTTGTTTTGTCATAATTGGATTGACAAGACTCGATCCATAATCATTTCCTATAACATGAAGTTTCATAGTTGTGTGAAATCAAACTCTGGTGGTAAGAGTGGGCATTCGGGTTTTCGGGTTGGGTACGGATAAAAAATTTTGGGTACATATTTTTTCGGTTATAAGATTTACTACACACATAGGACCCGAAAATTTTCGGGTCGGGTTTTGGTCGGATTACATTGGATTTGGGTCGAAATGTTTTGGATCCCAATAAATTCATATATACGAAATTAATTAAAATACATGAAATCTATTAAAAAAAATGAAACTATTAAAAATACCCAAAAAATTAGTTAACACAACTTTTGAATTTATACCATCACAAACCATTATCTCTTTCAAATAACAACAAAAAAATATTTTTTTAAAAAATTACCACTAAATTTTAGAAAATAAGTTGAATCGAAAAATTTCTCCTTTTTAAACCCTAAAATTTGCATATCACTTTAAATTGGAAAGTGTATTTTTTTGTTTAATGCATCAACTCGAGTTTTTATCCAATCGAATATAGGGTTGGGCCGAGTTTGGGTCAGGTACCCAAAAAACATTAGTCTAAAACCTATTCGGATAGTTGTGATTTTTTGTTCGGGTCCGGTTCGGGTTGTCGGGTCGGATTTGGTTTAGATTTCGGATTTCAAAAAATATGCCCATCTCTATATGGTGGAATAGTATGCATAAGTAAACTTTTAACCACTTGACCAAAGTTACTTCTCCGATTCAATCGGTTTAAGCTACTTGATTCAAGTTGTTATATTAAACAAGCCTATGATCGTTGGAAAAATTAGTTTGTTGTAGTTTACTGATCCTAGGTGGAGTGAACAACATTTTTTTGTTGACAATAAAGACCTTATAATATGAGACCAGCTTTAAGTCATCCACTAAAACCTCCTCTCAGATATTCTACGTTACGACGTCAACCTGCTGACTATTATGATTGGTTGGATTGCAAAAATTTTCTAGAATTTTGATCATATAAGTTATATAATTTTGTATATTCAATCGATTGTGAATCTCTTATGTTCATTCAGCGTTAAAAAAGTGTGAGTCGTTTATATGGTCTTATTTTTTTATGATTCAACTATCTTAAAATTTTAAAGCCTATAAATTTTTTGCAGTAAAAAAATAATTTACAAACTTAATAATATATCAGTTATATTATAGTTACAACTTAACCAATCATCCACAACGTTTTTACTCAGGGACAGACGCAAGGATAATTTACGAGGCATGTTGTGAAATCTAGGATCAGTAGCAAATATACCACACTAATAATAGCTAACGGCTAATATATATATAAGGTGCCAATTCCTAATTAGTAGGATCAATAGTAAACATACCACATCAATATTAGCTGAAGAGTTAGCTAATGTATAAAAGAGTCAAATTCTTAATTAGTATAAGATTTTTTTTTTTGACCCAATAAAAAAAAATGGTGCGAATTTTTAAGGTACGAGACGAGCAGTATTATACCAATGGGATGTTAGGCACGAAAATAGCGGTTCAAAGAGGGAATTGTTACACATGTGCCCTATTTAATTTATTTTATTTGCTTTAGTGATAAATTATAAATTTTATTTTAATTAAGTATTAATAATCCAAACTTTAGTTAAAGAAATATTATGCGTTTTTGTTGAGTCTGATTTTTAAGGAATCAAAGAAGTTTGATGACGTGGACGAATGACTTAGACATAAATTAAGGCTCGAAGATGAGTTTGTTACAAGGATAAAGGATAATTAACTAATATTTATTTAAAAGAGATATTAGTTAAGATTTGAGGGGTATTTTGTTTAGAGAATTTAGGAAAAGATTCTTTAAACAAATCGATCGATTGAAGTTGTTTAAAGGCTGGAAAAAGATTGAAGGCGCTTTAACAATTCAATTAGAGAGAAAAAAAAAACCCTAGACTTGATTTCTGAGAGAAATAAAAGAAAATCTAGTTTAGGGATTTGAGAGATTAGGAATTGATCAGCATCAAATCCGTGTGTGGATATTGTATGAGACTGGATAAACAAGCTTTGTAAAAGTTGTTTGAAAGATTTATAATAAGAATTGTGTTTGATAAATCTATGATTCATACATCGAGTGTTATATCTGTGTCTTAGACATTTCAGTTTTTACTAAATAAATTTCTAGATCTACCATTGTCTATAAGTATAATGCATTAACATTATACGTTTCTTTCATTTTTCTCTAGTTTTTGGAATTTATACTCCTAAAATGTTCAACGGAAAAAACAAAAAAGGCCAAAAACGGTGAAGAAAAACTTAAATGATTTCATATGGATATTATGAAATCATAATTTCCAGACTAAGTTTAGTAAAAAATTGCGTTTAATTCCACTTGTAAGGTTGCTCAAAATATTTTTAACGGGAAAATTATGCTTCAAATTTGATGTGAACTTGTTTATGCAACTACTATTTTAAAAAATTACTAACTTTACTTGGTCAAATTCTAAGTAGAATAATTTCTTTAACTATGCATTAAGAAAGATGATGAGTCAAGTTAAATTGAACTTAAAACTCTAAAATAATGTATTCATTAGAGATTTCTCGAAATAACCATTGAGAAAGACTTAAGTTGAGATCATGAGTCAAGCTAATTAACTAAAAAGTTTAAACCAGATGGAATAAAAATTATATGTTGTTGAAGATTTCTTGAAATATCATTGAGAAATTACGTAATTAAGTAAGTAAGTAGAGACTATAGTTTGTTCAAGTCATGGGACTTTTTAGCCAAACATATTATTCTATATATGCATGTGACTTTCATAAATATAGTGGTGTGATGTAAGTAAACCTACGTCATCGTTTGTGCATCACGTATGCTTACGCCTTATCTTAAGTCTTTTTTTGTTTCTTTACTTTTTCAAAAAGCTTATTTGTCAATTTCTAAGATGGCTTGAAGTGGAATTGTTGAAATGTCAAAAAAAAAAAAAAAAAAAAAAAAAGGGGGCCTCTTTGGGGTTAGTTAGGACCAAAGTTTGAATCCACGCCCAATCTACCATTTCCTTTTTAAAATAAAAATGTCCTTAGGTTTAATGGAAATCTAACATACAATCCTTGGACAAAGTGGTGCAAGGAGAATTCAAATAGAAAGTGATGTACGGAGACTCCAAATTCTAAGAGACTTCCTAGTGGTTTATGTGAATTAATTGATTTATAAATCTATATATTTAGAATCATGAGATTCTTAATTAGAAGGGTTGATCTTGATTTTTTGTATTATTAATTTTGAAACATTTTCAAGTTCATAAACATACAAATAGATTTTAAAATTCAATAATGAATCATTACACGAATAATAATATATTTCAACTAATCACTTTTGCTATGCGAGTGTAAATTTTTTATTTTATGGGATTTAAGTGGGTGGATGAATTTATTGCATCGTAATCTAATTGTTTTTCTTCAAGAATTCGTATTCCAAAGAAGATATACCTCACCACTTTGATATTTTGAAATCGACGATTATGAATTTTCTCTTAAAATCGAATGATAAGGTAAACTTTGCTAAATTATTTGAAAAAACAGTAGATTACATAATCAACTGACTCATCTTACTCTCTTTTTTTTTCCATGAAACAAGAATACATAATAATTTAATAACTAAAAAGCAAAATAACATAGATACGAAGAGTTAGAGCATCTCCAATGGAGAATGCTTAATGGAGGTGTTTAAACTTATATTTGTATTTTTTGCGTTTAAAATTTATTTTAAGCACCTTTGTTTATAAAAATAAAATATATGTCCAATAAAGATGCTTAAATAAGCAATCAAAAATTTTTTTTACAAAAAAATCCATCATTCTACATTCATATTCCCATTCAAAAATTTCTAAGTCCTACAAGCATCATTCAAATCCTACAAGCATCATTCTAAATTCACATTCCCATTCAAAAAATTCTAAATCCTACAATCTTCATTCTAACTTGGCAATGATCATGTAACATACCTCATCTTCTTCTTCTTCTGCTGCTTTTTCTTATTCTCTTTCTGATGCTCTTCTATATTTCCTCTTCTTCTTTTCTGTATTCTTCTTCTTCTCCTTATGCTTCTTCTTCTTCTCTGTAAAAGAACACATTGAACACAAACATATTGTAACAAAACAAACTTAATCCAGAACACTTAAACACAAACATATTAAATTAAACAAAACAAACTTGATCCATAAACTTAATCCCAAACACTTAAACATAACAAACTTGATCCATAAACTTAAACACAAACATATTGTAACAACAAACTTAAACACATATATAAATAGTTTGAAACAAAAAACTTAAACAACAATCAAAACGGATTGAACAATCAACAATCAAAATGGATTCAACAATCAAATGCATTGGCAAACTACAAAATTTGCTATGAGCAATTACAAATCATAGAGACACAGTAACAAGTTTTTCCAAATTGTGCAAACATGAAACTGTATAAGAAGTATCAAACTTTTTTACAAGAAGAAATAGGATGATGAATCATTGGTTGCCCAACCAAAGGAATCAATGGTTTCGGAGTACTGAACGATAGTGGCCGAAAACAAGTTCCTAAATCGATTGACATTTGACAGAAAAAAACGAAAATCAATTTCATTTGAAAATCAAATTTGAAAAATGGAAAATGAATACCTTTAGTCGGACCTCCGATCATGATCACAGTGACAGATTTCTCTTCCGACATGTCACTTTCGATTTCACTAGAGAATCGTTGGATTCTCCAAAATCGCCTTTGGAATCGCTTTCTTCATAGCTGGAGAAAAATAGGTTTTGCCCTTTTGGGTTGAACCCTGAATTTGTTTTTTTTCTTTCTAAAAGCAACCAATCAACACACGGCACATATGGGTCCTTACAAAATTCTTAAAATCCTTCTCTAAAGATCGATCTTTGCCTTAATACCCTTTTTATTTTATTAACTTAATAAACATTTAAATACTTAAGCACCTCTTAAAAATACACTAAACACCACCATTGTACATGCTTTTTTTTGTAGGCAATAGGGAGAAATACCTCCCTATTAAATTATTAAAGAATGAAAGAATACAAGAAATTAACTAATAGCGTCAAGACCAGGCGCCACAACATCTAAATCAAATAAATAAAATGATGTAACTAAATCAGGAGGAACATCACAAAAATGAATGCCTGGTAACTCCACAAACGCAATGGAAGCAAGACTGTCTGCCACCTTGTTCGCCTCTCTATAAATCTGGGACAACTTAACTTTCAGTTTCTTGATAAAAAGCCTTGGCACATAAGCACCAGGAATGAGATCGGGTTAGACTTCACGACTCCTACCCGCAGAAACTCAACCGCATTACTCGAATCCAGTTCAAGAACAACACGCCTAAAACCTTTATTCCAAGATCACCACAACCCATAGTAAGCTCCCCCATAACTCCGCAAGTAAGGCATTACAAATACAGATATTTAGCATAAAACCACCACACCAAGTACCTGTTGAATCCCAAATCACACCCGACGCAGCAGCTAGACCCGGATTTCCTCTTGAAGCACAATCGATATTCACCTTAACCCAACTTTCCGCAAGTCTAATCCACCGCGTGAGTCTCGGCATTCGATGAGGTACGGACACTTCCACTCTCGTTACGCCAAATGCCTTAACAGTCTCTGTGAGTAAATCTCGTAAAAAGAAGACTCTATCACGACACCTCCCCAATTCTCCAAATACATAACGACACCTCCATTTCCAGCTCCACCACAACCCTAAACAAAATTGAGTGGACCAAGTACCTCCTTTTAAATTTGTAGATAGCCACTCCAACAAATCCTGATGGTAGGCTTAGAATTTAATCCTAAACTAGTACTGCAGAGAACATATCAATGTAGCA
>OVBE01000495.1:0-49383 GCA_900406425.1 Iberis pinnata
ATCACTTTCATGAAACTAAAATAATATTTATCACTTTCAACTTTTAATTCATTTTTAAAAAAACCAAATTAAACCGAATATATTTTTTTTACTATTTAGATGCTAAATAAATCACACTTAAACTATTAAGGCAAATACTATTTATCACATTCAATTTATAAATTTAATTTTTAATAAAATCAAATTTAACTGAATATTATTTGTGCTTGGGTCACAATTAAATTGGATCCATGCACTTACCGCACCAAAATTTGGTGTGAAATTGAACATAATCATAAAACTCATATATATAGGAGCTCGAAAGGGAGGAGACTCATTCAATTTTTGATGTGGGATCCTAGTTTTTCTAATGAAATCTTTATTCTAACAAAATCTTCTTAAAATTAAAATATTAAATATTAAATGTAATTAAATTAGATTTTTGGGTATTTAGGTAACTGAATTTAAAGATAAGGAAAGATTTTATTTTAAAATAAATTTGTGTATTAAAAAGGAAACGTTTTTTAAAAAAATATATCTCAAAAATATATTTTTAAAAATATAACCTATGAGATTTGAATTAATATTTGTGAAAAAATTTAAAATACGAAAATATTATTTGTCTCCTTAATTAAATTATCAAATAGATTCCTTAATTAAAATATCTAACAAATTCATTAATTAAATATAGTCAAATATATTTTTTTGTTCACAAGTCAAATATATTTAAATCCTAAAACTTGAATATACATGTGCCTAAATTTTTTATTTTAGTTATATCTGATTGATACAAACCCATGAATATTTCGGAAAACTAAAAAAATAAAAAACATTATTTTAAAATCGATTATCTTATTTAAGTTTTCATATTTAGTTATAAATAAGCTAACTACCATTTCTAATAATTAATTTCTTTTAAATTTTTTTATTTTAATTATACATGATTGATACAAACCCGTGAATATATTATGAAATAAAAATGTTTTATTGATTTTTTATGTATTATGTAAGATGTATATATAAGTGTTTAATTTGATATAATAAGTATTTAAATGATGTTTAGCACTTTCATGAACTAACCATAATTAAATAAATTATTGTATCACTTTCAAGAAACCAAAATAATATTTATCACTTTCAACTTTTAATTCGTTTTTATTGAAAACAAATTAAATCTAATATATATTTTACTTTTTAGATGCTGATTAAATCAGACACTTAAACTATTAAGAAAAATAATATTTACCACATTCAGTTTATAAATTTGATTTTCAATAAAATCGAATTTAACTGAATATCATATGTGCTTGGATCTCGATTAAATCGATTTCCTGCACTTAATGCACCAAAATTGGTGTAAGATTAAAACTAATCCTAAAACTCATATATATTATTAAGCTAACTTCCATTTTTAATATTTAATTTCTTTTAAGTTTTAGTAAGATATAGAAAAATTATAATTTAAATAATATTATCCGATTAATAATTCTAAATCATGATATATTTAAAAATATTTCAAATTTTTACTTGTAAAACTTATTTAATAATTATTATCTATAGTTAAAAAATATTTTTTAAAAATGTAAGACAAAAGCAAAAATGATTTACAATCAGAAATTAAGGAAAGATTTGAAAATAATTATGTAATTGTACTTAATAAAGAAATGGTATTGAAAAAAGCAAAATACTCTAGAAATTTTTTTGATGTGGATCGAACCCACATCCTAGGACAAACACAGACACGTCATTGCTAGTTGTGTCAGGTCGTTCTTACATGTTCTCTTATCAATTTGATTCCTATATAATGTATAATTTTTTCGAGTCAAACCCGACCCGTTTTAGGGTCCGCGCATTTTTTAAGTTTTTCAGATAAAAAATTGTCTTTTCCATGAATCGAACTCAAGACCATTAAGTCATAATGTAAATTTTTGCCGATTTTAACCCTCAGAAAAAAAAGTTATTTGTTCATTTAAATTCTTTAACCTAATGGAAATTTCTGTAAATATAGTCTTTATTTTGACTTTCTCCATATTTGTACTTCTCTACTAATAGTACAGATTTAACATTAGTTGATATTATATTTAGCCGGATCCATTTATCAGGAACTCAAATCTAAAACTTTTTAATTAGTTTTATTCTAGTTGAACCAAATAAATAAACCAAAAGTGATAATTATTATATACATTTTTATCTAAAATGAAAATATATTTTAAATAACTATTTTTATAAATAATTATAATACTATAAGGTTTAACTAGTATGATAAAAATAACATATACTCCCTCCGTTTCAATATGTAAGTAGTTTTGCTTAAAAGCGCGGATATTAAGAAATTTTAACTTTTCTTAAAGGAGTAATGAAAAGTTAGAGAGCTTATTATTTTTTGGTGGGGAAACGCGAAAAGTTAGAGAAAAATTATAGTATTTTTAGTATAGCATTCAGTTTAATTCAGATCAATAAATTAAACATATAAAACTTGATATATGGAAACATCTAGAAATATATTATGCGTGACATCTAAGAAGTATTAATTTTTTTGTTTATGATTCTATCCACAAAGAAATATTATGTGAAACGAGTAAGAATTACTATTTTAGATTATTGTTTCTCATGGATAGTGTCAGTCTAACGTTTTTGAATTTTCTATACAAATTCGAAAAGTGTGATACTTCATGTGAAAAGTTTACTTTAAATACATTACACAAATACAAACTCATATCACAAATTAATAAAAACATGAAAAATATGCTAATAGAACAATACTTGAAATCTTTTTCCATGCCCGAGGAATGTGTAACGCTCCATTCCTTGGACCGGTACTACCAAACCCAATAACATTTAGTATGATATTGTCCGCTTTGGACTACAAAAGCCCCGCACGGCTTTTATATTGGGTACCATCCCAAAATGTCTCATACTAATTTGGAATATTGGACTCCTTATATACTAGTCAATCTCTGACTAGTTTTCCAATGTGAGATATTTGTGTTTGATCACATATAAGTCCCACAAATCACTTCCAGTAGAGAACGAAACGTCCTCGTTGCATACTAGCCAGCCCACCTGATTTCATCCTAGAATCGACTGCGCTCTGATACCAACTTGTAACACCCCATTCTCTGGGCCACTACTGCAAGCCCAATAACATTTAGTATGATATTGTCCGCTTTGGGCCATAAAGGCCCGCACGGCTTTCCTATTGGGTACCACCCCAACATGCCTCAACTAATTTGGGATATTGGACTTCTTATACACTAGTCAATCTTTGACTAGTTTTCCAAACGTGGGATATATATGTTTGACCACATATAAGTTCCACATAATGTGGTCTGCTTTGCTTGAACAACTCTTGCTTTGTTAAATAATTAAAATATGGGTAATTGGCAATGGAGAATCTATATATGGACCTGAAAATAGCAGTTTGCTTAGTTGTTCTGATTCTAAATATAAAGAATTAGTTTATTTTGGGGTTTAACAATTTGGGGTTGAGAATAAAGCTCTGAATTCATACCAAAGAAAGTAAATAAAAAAATCATGAAATTGCATATTTGTTTTCTAGATGATATATTTGCAAAGAAAAAATATGGGAATAAAACAGTTTTTGATAGTCCTTTATCATAAAAAGGATTATCAAAGGCTCTAAAAGCAAGAGCCTTTCATAATCTTTTGCAATCATTTCCTTCTTCTTTAGATTATTGAAAAGAGAAGTAACCAATAAAAGAAACAAAGAATCAATGCCAAAGAACAAGAAAACAGAATGGCAAATAGGAGATCCTACAATAAGCGTAGTGAGCAATCAATTTTGTAATCCATATCCAATGGATCTAATGGTGAAGAGGAAAGTTCAGAATTTGTCAAAAGATCATTACCAAGTGTTTGATCCAAGTGGGAATCTCCTTCTTCAGATTGATGGACAAGTTTGGGGATTTACCCGTAAAAGAGTTATGCGTGATCCGGCAGGTTTCATCATTCTCACAATGCGCCAAAAGGTTACAAAATCTTTGTACATTTCCATTAATTTCATCGGTATACAAACTCATCGGTAATCCGTCGAGAGTGACAAGCTACACATTTATCCATGCAAAAAAATAATTGCATTCGTTGTTTATGACTTTTTCATATTCTACGGAATGTTTTCTATTGGTTGAACTGGTTTTAGTCATAGCCGGTCCTGAGGCCAAGCATAGCAAGCATGAGCTTGCGGCCCATTTTATATTTTCAAAATTTTACTTCAAGAATCGGCCAATTTTTCAAAATTTTATTTTAAGAACCGGCTAATGTTTTTCATTTTATATTGCGGCCTTTAAAATCTCAGGACCGGCTAGTTAATGGTATTTTTATCAAAACAAGAAAAATTGTCTGAAATTTTGTAGTTTCCTAAACTGTGTACATTAACCTTAAACACAAATTTTTATGAAATAGATGGAGTATTATGGATGGTGTCATCCAATAGATTACCCCCCCCAAAAAGAAGATTTTTTCTCGACGTTTTAGAACCGACAAATTTTTTGAGTGTTGAGTGTTTGTATGTGTTTAGGGACTTGCATTGAAGAACAAGTGGGAAGTACATGGAGGAGAAAGCAAAGAAAGAGAAGATTTACTTTTCACAGTACAACAATCTCAAACAGTGCCATTGAAAACATCTGTTGATGTTTTCTTGCCTGAAAACAATAATGTCAAGAAGAGTAGCACTTGTGATTTTCATGTTTCAGGAGGATATTCCAATATGTCCTTCAAAGTTTTCAAATCGGATGCTCTCATCGCCGGGGTAGGGGTAAAAACTTATAAACTCACTTTCATAATCTTTCTTTAAACTTTAAAAGTGGTCCATAATCTCCCCCAATATTTACAGTTAGATTTTCGACATTCCGATTTTAAAATTCCGCGAATTTGGAATACAAGAATAAAATCAAAGTTAGTGATGTTTTTCTTTTGATGTTTGCAGGTGACACATAAGTTTACATGGGGGAGTTTTAGCAAAGGGAAATATAATTTTAGTGTGAAAGTAAATCCAGAGGTTGATTATGCTTTTATCATTGCCTTGCTTGTTATGGTTGATGACAATGAGAATTGGTGTTGATATATGTTCCTCAAATCTCTTTCTTTTATACACTCACAAATTTATGTGTATATCAGTATATGTATATTTCATTTCTCGAAAATAGTAAAGAGAACAATTATCAGCCACTTGATAATATGTTTCTTAAATAATATTAAAAATCACATATTCAAATTCTTATAACAAGACAACCATTTTTAAGACATTTTTACGGAAGAAAACATATATTTAAAATAAAGCACGACTAATTACCTTTTAATTTCATATATAAGAAAGAAAAACACTTAATTTTATTAAGATGTAAAACTAGAGGTGGTCGTTCGGTTCGAATCGGTTCCGGTTCTTTCGGTTCCTTCAATATATGATCCATAGTAACCATTAAAAAATTGGTTCCGTTCGGTTCTAGGGCAGTACAGTTCGGTTTGGATCTAAAATATGGAACCATTTGAAAATCAAAATATTAGTGGTTCCAATTCGTTTCAAATATTTTGTACATCCCTATGTAAAACATTGAAAAAGAATGCAAACAAAACAATGAAAACCAAACTTTTGAAGGAAGAAGCAAATCTTCAAAGACTTGAAAAGTTACCATAAAATGAAGTGATGAGAGACAAAGAACAAGTGTAGACGTCTGTATCAAACAAACCCAATTTTGAACAAACCTCTTAATAAACCTTAAACCTCAAAACCAAAACACAATAAGAAATCAAAGTAAGACTCGAATATGGAAGTAGTGAATACAAACCAGTAATAATTATTAAGCAATGTCCAGATAAAGATGTTTAGGTAAGGTCATCTTCTTCGAGCTCCTTCGCCTTCAGTTTCTCTTTCACCCTCAATAACATTGTTGTCTTCCATGAATCCTGCAACACCACCAATTTCATGATAAATATCAGACAAAGGTAAGACTTTGGTATGTGATTTTACGGTTAGTACCAGTGGAGTCATGCTATCGAATTCCTTGACAATATCTGTGAATTTTGCAATGTCTTCTTCATCGATAGCAGATGCAAGGTCCTGATTGTGAAAATAATTGAATTCAGTTTCAAGTTTCAACATACTTTAATGAAAAAGCTACTTCCTTAATCACCATAAGCCTTATTTGAAAACATTACCGCTAAGAACTTGCATTCCCGTGTTCCTGAAAATGTAGGATCCAGATCCTGCAGATAAGTAGAAGTTAGTATTTTGTTCTACTTACTCCAAGGACTACTCCAAATGCTCATGTTATGCGTATTGGGTGTAGGAGAAAAATGGAACCTGATATTTCTCCAGTGCATTAGTAATGGAAACAACATCAGCTTTGCATAAGTGGCACATCCCAGCATTGAGAAGATGGCCCTTAACTCCGTACTTAAGCAAGTTGTTGTTGAGCGAGTGGCGTGCAATTTCTTCATAAATCTTGACTGCCTTCTCATATCTATCAAAGATGAAAACAAGATCATTATCCAAGCATACAAAAAGTTAACATTGATGCCCCTGAAAAGTCAACATCATGATTTCAAACAATGCAGAGGTCACGGGTTGGCCATAACATAATTAAAGGGTTCTAGTTACTGTAAGCACTTCAAAACAAATGGACGAGAAAGTAAGAAAAAGGTAAGGTGCAGAAAATCTTACTGCTCCAATTGGGCAGCATACTGTGCCACCTTGAGATTGCACTGGTTTGCAGAAGTGGTCACTTCTTCATTTTGAAAGAATTCAGCTGCCTTCTCAAAGTAAGCAATAGCCTGATCGATCTTCTGATCAGATTCATAATATTCAGCAATTTCCTGTTAAAAGACAGACATCAATGCAACTATTAGTCTATTAGCACAAAACAAAATATTGAAACAACTCGCAAGTTTATCATAAAGGAACAAGAGCAATGGTGGAAGTACTGAATAAGTTCCCCCAATAAAACATTCTTCTCGGTATCTGTACTAATAAAGTAATATCCAATTTACGCTCAAAAGAAACACATGGTAGTACCTTGTAATATCTTGCAGCCATGTTGAGCCTTCCAATCTCACAAAAGATATTCACTGCTCGCTCTAGGCAAGATGCAGCCTCTGCATAAGGATCATTGTTATATTAGGACATAATACACATGCATAAAGAAAGGAAAACACACAAAGGTTAATAATCACTCTTGTTTACTGAAATTTCAATTCAGTTACACAAAGGAAAATTTCCAGTGACGTATACATACCATTTGTGTTTACTTTCTTGTAGCATTTAGCAGCTTCAGCATAAGCGTTAGCAGCATCATGTTTGCTGTCTGACTGCATATGCAGATCAAAATGATCAAATACTCCATACATTCTTCTAATATTACATTTGCAACCAAAGAACTTACCTTTAAGTGACAGTCTGCAAGTTTTAGATAAGCTTTTCCAGCTTGATCCCCTGAACAATCACATATTGAAAACATAAAGCAGAAGATACTGTTGGAAATAAAACAAACGGTCATGAAAACATGAACCTATTAAACTCCACCAAAGATAATTTAATCGGGTACTGAATCTTCAGTGCCTTTAGCATAATTTACAGTAATTTTGTAACTTATCAAGTAATCTTATGTTGAATCTCACAATGTTGATGATTTAAAATTTTCATACAGCAATTGGTAACCTAATATCAAAATTCACACAAGCAAAACAGAAAAGTCGGCTGAAAAAAAAACGAAGAAGAGGAAGAAGAAAGGAAATTACATGATTTGGCAAGTTTATAGGAATTAGCTGCTTTTTCAAGCAGATCGGAAGCATCTTCATACTTAGATCCGAATAATCCCCATCCATTGAGCTTCTTCTCAGCTTTCTTCTCAAATTCCTCCGCTCTCACCAGATGATCTCCCATGTTTTCCCACAAACTTGAAATTCACTCCGTTTTACCTCCGATGGTATTCTTCTTTACCTCTTCAGCTTCCGATTGTTCTTCTGATGATATTCCTTTCTTCCTCGAGAGGATTTTGCTTCGATGTATATTCGCTGCAATGAGAGACGGCGATCGATCGGGAACGAAAAATCAGACGAATTTCGATAGAGGAAAAATCTTTCAACTGTTCTAATGGGCCTAATATGGGCTTTATTTGGTCTTTCCACTGTTCTAATGGGCCCAATATGGGCTTTATTTGGTCAAAAGCCTAAAATTTCTCAAATGGCATATATATACTTGGGTCTTCATATTTGCTTATACATGATTGATCACATTTTGAACTTTAGGAACGAGATTATTAATTCTAATTATGGTTAATGACAGCTGTAAACCAAAGGGTAAGAATTAATAGCTCTCTGGATTTTTGTATTTTTTTTTTTCACATAAAATGAAATATATTAAGAGAGAGAAGTAACGATTTACAAAAATACAAAACGGCCCCAAGCCCTTTAAGCCCATAAGCCACAATACACATGGGCCAGAGAAATGTAAAACAAGATGAAAATAGTGCGCAGAGGAAAATAAGTAGACCCTGTAAAAGAAAGCAATACCGCAAAAGACAGAGACCAAAATTACTAAAGAACAGAGGAGGGGATCTCAGAGCTAAATAAGAGATGAAGCCAGGAAGGATAACTCAGGGCAACATAAGAGGATAGTCTATTATCCGTCACCACACTTCGAGCAATGAGAACCGCTCCTCTATTAGCAGAAGGATATTCCAAAAGAAATTTCCAGTTTAAAGAAGGTCTTCTTAATCCAAAAATAAAGTCTGTAAGTCCCTGGTATGCAGGCCAGTCCTCTGGGTGAATAAGAGGAAGCATAAATTGAGACACTTCTGATGCAAAAATGACATTGATACAATGATGAGTGACCATACTTTCTATTGCCCATTCCATACTTCCTTTGAAAAGGTGCTGAAGAGAAGGGACATTGGCAAAAGATGTTCTACTATGCATCAAGACGATCCCCTTATTGTCTCGGAGGACCCACGAAGCCCCTCCCGAACATGTGCTATTGTCAATAGCAATGCCGACATTACACTTTAACCATCCACAAGGCGGAGGAGTCCAAGACCGTCTTACCACAATACGTGGAAGAGTTTGTTGATCTTGAGATTGTGTACCTTTCACATGAGCCTTAAACCATAAATCTGATTCTTCCCGAATTTTCCGTAATAATTGCTCCATGCTTAAAACATAATCACCAAACAGAACTTGATTTCTATTCTTCCATAAATACCAGCATATCCATGGAAACATTCTTCTTGTTTCAATCGGCCATTGTACATTTTTTGAAGCCTGAAACAAATAATTGATGTTGGTGAACATGGATGAGTTATGAAAACCACCTTCAGGGCATGGGAAGCCTGTTAATGCCCATAATTGTCTTGCCAAAGAGCATGAGAACAAAACATGACAGATTGATTCTCCTTGATTTCCGCATATCATACATCTTCCATCCGTTTTAATGCCTCTTTTGCATAATTGGTCATCGACTGCTACTGCTCCGGTTAATGCCCTCCATAAAAAATGATGAATCTTTGGTGCAGTGGGGATCTTCCAAACCTCACTTTTAATTGAGTTAACAGAAGGCATAACTGAAGCATCCATGTGTAACTTATCCAAAAGAGCCTCGGAAGCTAGCGTGTATCCCGTCTTAACCGAGTAATTTCCAGTCTTTGTTAATGACCATACCCAAATATCTTCTCTTTGAATAGCGGGATGGATTTGTTGGATAGCTTTGACGTCCTCTGTGTAGAAGAGATGGTGTAGAAGCTGATCATTCCATATTGGTCCTTGTGGGGATAGTAGATCGCTCACCTTTAAGTCGATGTTGATGATCACTTGTTTGATGAGAGGGGCTCTGAGTTCCGAAGAAGGACCCAACCATTGTTCAGTCCAAACGTAAACAGATCGCCCATTCCCAATTTTCCTTTGTAAGCCCTTCATCAGTAGTGTTCGTCCGTAAATTATACTCCTCCAAATAAACGATGGATTAGATCCGATTTTCGCCTTAAGGAAGCCTTTCTTATTGTAGTACCGACTTTTTAAGAACCGAGCCACCAAACTATCCGGATTATTCAATAATCTCCACCCTTGTTTTGCGAGTAATGCTTGATTAAAAGCTTGTATATCTTTAAAGCCCAAACCACCAAGGGACTTTGGTAAGCACAACCTTTCCCACTTAATCCAATGAATCTTTTTCCGATGAGGTTCCGAACTCCACCAGAAATTTGCAATTGCTGATGTAATGATCTTGCAAGTGGATAATGGAAGTTTAAATACCGACATTGCATACACAGATAAGGTTGTTGTAACCGATTGGATGAGAGTGAATTTTCCCCCTTGTGAAAGGAATCGATTGAACCACGAACCCAATCTGTTTTCCAATCTTTTGCGTAAAAAGTCCAATATCTTTGTCTTGGAACCGCTGAAACATTCAGGAAGACCAAGGTATGTGCCTAAACCACCTGATGCATAAATACCACTTGTCTCTCGGATATAGGCTATAAAGATGGGATCCACTTTCGCTCCAAAGGTGATGGCTGATTTTTCCTTATTTATCTTCTGCCCTGTAGCTTGTTCATACGTTCTTAGAATTTGAAAGAGATGTTCTGCCTCCTCCGGTAAGGCTTTGCACACAAAAATACTATCATCAGCGAACAAGAGATGGGTTATAGTTGGGCCCCTCTGTGAGAATCTGAATCCGTTAATTAGTCCTTGAGCTTCACCCTTCCGAAATAGATGAGATAAGCCTTCTGTACACAGAACGAAAAGAAAGGGAGATAGAGGATCTCCCTGCCTAATTCCTCGCTGCGGTACAATATTTCCGAAAGGGTTACCATTGATTAATACTGTGTATGATACAGTAGAAACACAAAACATAACCCTTTCAATCCACACCGGATGAAAGCCCATCGCATGTAGAATACCCCTTATAAAAGACCACTCTAATCTGTCATATGCTTTTGACATGTCACTCTTTATGGCCATATGTGTTGAGGACAGATTGGGGTGAATCCTTAGGGCATGTGTGATTTCGTGAGCTACAATTATGTTGTCCGTAATGAGTCGTCGGGATACAAAAGCCGACTGTTGTTCTGATATCAAGGCTGGCAATAAGGGTTTAAGTCTATTGGTGATGACTCTTGAGACGATCTTATACATAACAGTGCAAAGGCTAATTGGTCGGAGCTCGGTCATCTTGGATGGTTGATGTACTTTCGGAATTAGGCATATTTGTGTGAAATTCCAATCCGGGGGGAAAGATCCTAATGAAAAGAATCTCTGAACTTCTTCTGTGACTGCATCTCCAATTATACTCCAATAATTTGGTAGAAAAGAGCTGTAAAACCATCATATCCCGGAGCACTAGTGGGTTTGAGAGCTTTAACCGCCACTAATACTTCATTCTTTGTGACTTTGGCCATTAATCTTTCATTCATTGATAAAGTCACTGATTTTATAAAACCTTGGAAGAAGCCTTGTGTATCTGTTGGGCCATTTGATGTGAAAATCTTCTTAAAGTATGCACATGCTACCTCCCCTTTGGAGCCTTCGGATTTTTGTGGTACACCATTTTCATCTTCGAGAGATGCTAGATTCTTCCGATTTTGATCCGTTTGAACTGCAGAATGAAAAAATTTAGTGTTGGCATCCCCTTCCTTTAACCATAATTCCCTACTTTTTTGTTTCCAAAAGGATTCCTCATCCGCATATGCTTCTTTTAGATCTTGTTTCAGTTTGAATATGTGTGCGGTTGTAGGGTTATCAGACTTTAAAACAGCTTCTAGTGAGTCTTCAATCTGTCTAACTCTTACTCTAGAATTAATGGGATTGAGCTTGTTCCATCTGCTTAGCGCATTACGAACTTTTTGAAATCTCTGGAAAAGTGTGGGCCTGCTCTGTTGATGATTAGAAACATCCCAATTACTTTGTATGATGCCTTTGATTCCTTCCTTTTTCATCAAACTTTTATCGAAAATGAATCTGCCATGATGGTGGTTGGTATGTTGAAACAAAGAAGTTAATACCGGGCGATGATCCGATCCTCGCATTTGGAGGAAAGATTGAGATGCTGTGGGGAAGGATTTATGCCAATGCTTATTCCCAAAACAACGATCCAGTCTTGATTGAATCCATGATTTATTCCTCATTCCTGCCCATGTGAACTCATAACCGTAAAACACTAGTTCTGTCATTTGACAAGCGTCAAGCATCGAGTTAAAAGGTGAGAAATGATTTTCACTGTAAGTATGACCCCCTTTTTTCTCTCCATTATGTCTAATGTCATTAAAATCTCCGATTAAACACCATGGTTCTCGTCTCGCCACTCCGATTCTACTAATTAGTTCCCATTGGTGTAATCTTTTTTTCCGATGGGGATTGCCATATATACAAGAGACATAAACCGAAGAAGAACCAAAAGATAACATACAGTCAATCAGGTTACAATCTGCCGAGAGAACCCGAACATCTAAGGATGATTTCCAAAAAATCGCTAACCCCCCCCCCCCCCTGGCCATTAGGTTCCACTGTATAGACAAAATCATAACCTAGCCATGTTTGTAAATCTACCAATACATCCCGACCATTCATGGTCTCCATTAAAAACAAAAAATCCGGGAAAAAAGAGCTTCTTATGTCCCTAAGATGAGGAATTGTCAGGTCTTGGGACGATCCTATACCCTGACAATTCCATGAGAGGAGCTTCATTGATGACTAGGTGATCCTCCTTTTGGGATCACCTGTTCAGGAGACAATTTGGTAGCTTTGGCTGGAGGAGCTTCTGTGTTTATGCCCTTCCTTTTTACTGAACCAGATGAGGTAGTCTCTCTGCTTTCCTCATTATTGGTCGGTTGCTTCTTGCTAGTGGCATATGATTGGCGTTTTGCTTTGAACGGTCTACGCCTTTTCCCCAGTCTCCCACTTCTGGACCCGGATGAGCCAACCTCATAGGAGGACTGTCCCATAACCGTGGGCATAGCTTGGAAACCATCATGTTTCTTTCTGAGTGAGTAGATTCACTAAGTGAAGGGAGAATGTTTTGTCGAACATTGTATGGTCCAACTGTTGCTGCTCTGATGGATGCTGAGAGTAACTTGTCTTGTTGTGGGAGATGAGCATCATAATGAGCATCATTAACTTGAGGGTAATCAAAAACAAGCCCTTTGCCTTTGTTCAATTCCTTAGAGATTTTGATAGGTGCTTCCAGACTAAGGGTAAATCTCTGCTCGTCCGGCCTCTTTTCTAGGTCTGTTAATGTAGCCTTCAACCTTGATTCCCTCACTTGCCTTTCAGGACCATTAGCAGCAAGGAGGTATTGTCTCATGTTCTCCATAACTTCTGCATCTATCAATGGTTTCCCTGATTGCCCATTCATTGCTAGCTGATCCTCTCTGAGTACTCCATAAAGGGGATCAGATTCTTCCAAGTAGTATGCTAACCTCTGTTTATTAACTTTAACCCCTGATGTCCTGGTCTGCTGTGTACCAGTTGATTGAGAATGAAGGAAGGGGCATGATTCTTTGTCGTGAGTAAGCCTCTAACAATTGTAGCAACGCTTCTGTATTCTTTCAAAGTCAAAATACACAATGGTATCAGTCCCATTAGGCAACCTGACTACTTTTGATCTTCGCAATGGATTATTGACGTTAAAGCGAATAAGAGCCCTAACATAGTCTAGACTCTGGGATTTCTCTGGATCAAACTCAATCTCCCTTACCTCACCCAAAATCCCCGCGAGAGACTTGATAGATTGTTCCGTAAAGTGGTTGAGGGGGATGTTTCTCAGTCTAACCCATACCAAGAAGAACTGTAAGTAATCCTCCCCTAGTTCCTTCTCCCATTTGTCTATGACCATAGACCATTCATTGAAAGTCCATACTTGTTTCTCCAGAATCCGTTCAAGGTCATTCTCATACTGAAAGATAAACTGAAATTTTTCCTGAGTAAGTGCCACTCCTCTTACACGATGGTAGAGTTGCCACTTACGGGGCATGTTCTTGATGAGACTCACCATGTTCTGACACTTTGGGTTGAGTAACCTTCCAATGATACTGTTATGATTCTTCTCTGCCGAGCTATAATCCGGATGATCCGGTAGAAGAAAAGGGCTATCCTCTTCCTCCTCAATATTCATCGCGTTCATGGCGGAGTGAAGATTTTGTGACATCGATAGCTTACTTAAAGAGATTTGTTGTTTGGATGAAGGATTAAAAGCGAATTAATGGTACACCTAACACCGATTCGAAGATTTGGATGAACTTTATGATAAAGGTGGAAGTACAAGAACCGATGAATGAGACGTGGATTCGTTTCAAGCCAAGAGAAAGGAATCTTTATACTGTTCATAAACTCTCAAAGAAAAAGAGAGACCTAAGCCCACAAGAGGGAGTCCATCGAGTGTATAAGCAGAGCATTTATATTTGGTTCACTAAATTGGAATAATACAAAAAGAGGTTATTAATTGTTGGAGAATTCTCCAAAATACCACCAAAAAATTAGATTTATATCATAAATATCACATACTTCCAAATTTTTTTTAAAATATCACATTTAAGAAAAAAAATATCACAAAAATGTTTTTGTTCCAAAAATACCATAAAACTTGAAATAGCTTTAAAACTTCAAATTTAAATCTTAAAACTTTAAAGTCAAACTTTATCCCTTCAATAGCAATTTAGGTGTTTTATTCATATTTCATATAGAGTTATCGTATGTATTGTAATTGGATGGATATTTTAGATCTTTGTTGTCTCTGGAATATATTTAAAATTATTTTAGAACTCATTTAATTAGGATTGATTTCACTAGTTTCTCAATTTTGTCCATCCAATCTAATTTTTTCTGAACTTTGGAGTTCTTTAATTTTCCACATGAACTTAGATTGTTCTTTATCTGCCCCCTTAATTTTGTCTATCCAATCTTTTTTCCCTTGAACTTTGGAGCTCCTTAAATTCTCACCATAACTTAGATTGCTCATTGCCCGACCCTCTAACTATTCTTTCTCCTCATTTTACCCCCTCCAAACGATTTAGAACACTAATTTACGATTTATATGATAAAAACCCATAAAAACGAGTTTTAATTTAACCCAATAAATCTTATGTTGAAATATTTTTAATATTACTTTTAAAACAATACAACAAAAAAATTTAAAACAATTAAAATAATAAATTAAATACTTTATAATAATATAATATTTTTAAAATAACAAATTAAATTAAAATATTTTTAATATTAAAAACATAATATTTAATTTTTTATTAAAATATTTTAAAATAATAAATCAAATTAAAATATATTAATAATAAAAGCAGAATATTTTGATTTATTATTTTAATTGATTTTAAAATATTTTAACTAAAATAATAAATTAAGTATTTTACACTACTATAATATTTTAAATGAAAACATAATATTTAATTTATCATTTTAATTGATTTTAAAATATTTTTGTTGTATTAGTGTAAGAGTAATATTAAAAATATTTTAATGTAAAATTTAATATTAAAAATATTGTAACATAAGATTTATTGGGTTAAATCCAAACGCGATTTTTTATTGCTTTTTATAATTTAAATCGCAAATTAGTGTTCTAAATCGCTTTGGCGGTAAAATGATGAGAACGAATAGTTGAGGGGGGTCGTGTAAAGAGCAATCTAAGTTCAGGTGGGAAACGAAGGAGCTCCTAAGTTTATTGGAAAAAAGATTAGATGGACAAAGTTGAAGGGGACGAGTAAGGAGCAATCTAAGTTTATGTGAAAAATTAAGGAGCTCCAAAGTTCTGAGAAAAAAAAATTGGATGAACAAAGTTGAGGGAGCTAGTGAAATTAGCCCTTTTAATTAGATATTCTAGTAGAAAATATATTTTTCAAAACTGATTTTTAATTTAATTAAGCAAATTTAATAAATTATTTCAAAAATCGAAAAATTTGTTTTAAACTGTTTTCGATTAAATATTCAAAAATATGATGTAAAAATTGTATTTTGAATATCAAAATTAAATTTTAAGGGTGTGGAAGTTATATATTTGAGTTTTGGTTTATTAATCCAAATTTAATATTTAGTTTTGAAGAGGGTGTAAAATTTAGTTTAGGATTTAAAGTTTTTAATTAATTATAACAAAATGAAAGATGTAAGTGACTGAAAAAGGATATTTGAGATGATGATTCAAGTTCCAAAAAAAGGAAATGCAAGTTAAACTTGACTAAGAATAACCATAATTAGAAACAACGTCGATTTCTGATCAAAAAAAAAAAAAAAAAAAAAAAAAAANAAAAGAAACAACGTCGATGATATTATTCGAAGAAGATGATTGGTCCAAAATCAATAGTAGTTATTTATTTTTATTTTTTTCTCACGAAAACGAAAGATAAAGTTTCGTCATATGTACTTTTCAATACATTTTTTAGTTGAAATTTGGATTAATTGAACCAAGGTCCTTTCCTTATATAATAATAATAAATTAATACGATTCGTGAATCGTGATAGGTATAATACGAGTATACGACAATATATAAAAAATTATTTTGGTATTATTACTTGGTTTAGTTAAAGACGTTTTCAATAATTCATTCGGTAGTTGCCTTTCGTTTTCTCGATGAAAAGTCGCAATTTGTACACGTGACCTATATTCGGTGTCTCTGTTTTTATATATTCTCTGAATATTTGAATGATTCTTTTGGGACCTTGTACATTGGATTTTTTATTTTAGACAACAAAAAATTGTCTTTTTTTGAAAAAATTGTATTTTTTGTTTTTATTTAAAATATGTAATTTTATTGAACTATTAATTTACAATTCACACACTTCTAATAATTAAGTACTACCTTTTTGGTGAAAAGAAGATTAGATTGAAAAGATATATATGTTTGAAAATATTATATGAGAGAGTTAATTTACATTTCCACTTTCCCGTCTAGATTCACTTTTTTGTCTGTAATGCAAACAAATCATATTTTCTTAAAAGCTCCAAGTGGACATTAGACACATAATTTTGGAGTCTTTTTTTTTAGTTATCTCACTTCTGTTCTTTTATTTTTAAAAAAGAAAACATTAGGTGTGATTTCCCTTTAAAACAAATAGTATATTTTTTGTTTTTACAATTTTAAGCTCATGACAAAAGATAATTTAGTAAAATCCTACTCATATAATTTGGACCAGCCTGTCAAGTTTCGAAAGGTCAAATATTAAAAATCCAGATTTTACCCTCAAACGATGAAAGCGAACACGTTCAATAATTAAAGGGTATTTTCGTATTTTCATCATTTAACCATGTGGCTATATAAAGTCTTTTCCTCGTGTCATAGACTTAAAAAAAAAAAAAAAAATTCTTCCCGCCGGCAAGTTTGTTAGTTTCGCCGTCGGTTTAAGAAAATGTCACCTCAAATCGAAACACCTCTTCTTCCGGAGCAAGAACCGTCGTCTGAGAAGCATGGATCAACTTCCGGCGTTGTTTTCAACATCTCGACGAGCATAATCGGAGCCGGGATAATGTCGATGCCGGCGGCATTTAAAGTTTTGGGAGTAATCCCTGCGCTATTGATTATTGCGATTATAGCTTGGCTTTCAACTATTTCTGTTGGATTTTTGATGAAATCAACTCTTGCCGGAGAATCGAGTACATACGCCGGAGTTATGAAAGAGTCGTTTGGGAAAACAGGATCCGTCGCTGCACAGTTAGCTACAATGGTTGCTACTTTTGGATGTATGATTATATTCTCAATTATTATAGGTAATGTTTTATTTGATGTAGTGTAGAACATTTGATAGCTGATTTTAGGTTTAATTTGTTGGTATTTTCTCCTAATTTTCAGGAGATGTGCTTTCGGGTAATGAAATTGGAGGATCTGAACATTTAGGAGTTTTGCGAGAATGGTTTGGTTCTTATTGGTGGAATACTAGAACCTTCTCTGTATTGTTCATCTATGGCTTCGTTTTGCTTCCATTAGTCTTGTGTAGACGTGTAGGTATGTAAGCGTGCAATCTTGTGTTCTTTAGAAACTCTGAAACTATCTTGTTGATAACTGGTAAATGTTGGTGTAATGTAGAAAGATTGGCATTGAGTTCTGGGATTTCGTTTTTGCTTGCGGTACTATTTGTTGTCATAAGCTCTGTGCTAGCCATTTCGGCAATGGTGAAAGGGGAAACGAAGAATCCAAGACTATTTCCAGAGTTGAACAATGGAGGATCGTTTTGGAATCTCTTCACAGCTTCACCTGTTATAGTAACAGCCTTCACTTTTCATTTTAATGGCAAGAAACCAAACTCTTTCACCAATTTCAGTATTGTTTCTCTGTTGTTTTGTCATGTTACTGAGTTTGGTGTTGTGATGCAGTTCATCCAATTGGATTCGAGCTTAAAAATCCATTACAAGTGATCCCAGCAACTAAAATCTCTGTCATCTTATGCGCTGCAATCTACATCACCACTGGACTCTTTGGGTATCTCCTGTTTGGAGATGCAACAATGTCAGATATTCTAGTTAACTTTGATCAGAACTCTGGTTCTTCCATTGGTTCTTTTCTCAATGACACTGTTAGACTCAGCTACGCGCTTCACCTCATGCTTGTCTTTCCTCTCTTAAACTTCTCACTAAGAGCAAACCTTGACGAGCTCTTGTTCCCAATGAAGCCAGCCTTGGCAAAAGACACAAACAGATTCGTCGGACTCACTCTAGCTCTCCTGGTTTGTTGTTTCCTATCTGCAATTGCAGTACCAGACATTTGGTACTTCTTTCAATTCTTGGGATCAACTACTACAGTTACCATAGCATTCATTTTTCCAGCCGCCATTGTTTTAAGGTACAGAAGCTCTGTCTCCTCTACTATCTGATGCTTTAAATTTCCTGCAACATCCTGACAGGATGATCCTGTATTCAATTGTTTTCTGATTTTGAAATGGCAGGAATGTCCATGGCGTATCGACTTCAAGAGAGAAGATCGTTGCTTTGATAATGCTTGTTCTTGCTGTTGCTACTAGCATCATTGCTATCTCAACAAACTTATTCAGCCTCGGAGCAAAATAATCTTTGAGAACCAGTTTTGGAAACAGTCCAGTCCCCTCGATGACCACTTCAAAAAATCTGTATGATTATTAGCTTTTCCCTAGAAATTATATTTATATCTTTGTTAAATAGGATTGTCAGAAGAAAAATGCTATGTAATGTAATAGATGTAGAAAGTGCAATATATGTTGCTACTTTGAATCAGCTAAAGACAAAACGTGCAACGTGTCCCTCTAGCAATTCCCGAACTTGTCTGACAAGATCTGTATTCAAGCCCTCAAATTGCTTCATTCACATATTAGAGTTTATATACATAAAGACTAGGGCTGGACAAAAAAATCGGAACCGAAGAACCGAAAAAAACGGTTCCAGTTCCACCCAAAAATATTCAATGGTTCCTGAGATAAAGAACCATGGGTATCGGATAGAAACCAGAACTGAACCGAGAACCGATGGGTAGAACCGAATACCCGAAACATATATATACATATGATATATTTCGGGTATTTTAGTTTTTCTTAGGGTAAATTTTATTTTTATTCGGGTAATCTTTGTATATTCGGGTACTTATGGGTAATTTAGTCTTAATTTTTTTCAGGTATTTTAGTTGGTTTCGGGTAATTTTTGTGTTTCCGGGTATTTTTTGGTATTTTGGGTATGAAAATACCCGAAATCGACTTAGAACCCAAAATTTCGGGTATTTTTTTGGTATTTCGGGTCTGGAAATACCCAGAACCGACTTAGAACCAAAAATTTAGGGTATTTTTGGTATTTCAGGTCCAAATTACCCGGAACCGATTTGGAACCGAAAATTTCGGGTATTTTCCGGTTCCTTTAACATGGAACCGAACCGACCCGGAACCGGAAGGAACCGAACCGGAACCAAACCGAAAAATTGAAAAGGATATATTGGGTATTAGAATTCAGGAAACGAAGAATAGGAACCGAATAATTCGGACCCGGAACCGAACCGAATACCCGAAAGCTCAGCCCTAATAAAGACACTGCAACCCTAAACAATCATATTACCCAATATGTCAATTAAGGAAACCATAGGAAAGTCTCTCAATACTAATATTGCACCTTCAAGTTGGAGCATGTAGAGTTTCGAATGCCCAACTTGATTAGAAAAGTCTCAAACTCTGTTTGTCCCAATGCCTTTGTTAATATGTCCGCTAGTTGATCTTTGGTTAAAACATATTGAGTGCGAATAACACCTCGAAGTATTTCATTGCGTACAAAGTGGCAATCAACCTCGATATATTTTGTTATTTCATGAAACATCAAAATAGTGTGTATTGCCTACTTGTGTCAATGGAGAGAAATAAGTTCTGAATGATCGTAGGCAGGAACATACCCACAGTTAGGGGTGGGACGGATCCGGATCCGCTAGATCCTTGAAAAAAGTATCCGGATTCGGATCCGAAAACTACAAAAAACTGGAAATTCTTAATTTTTTTGGAAAAACTATAATTTTCTAGAAAAATAACTGAAAAATAAAAAGGTGAATATAAAAATTTACATTCAAATGTACTTTTATAAGGAAATCAACTTTTAAATATATTAAAATAATACAATTTAAATCATTTAAGTGATTTTATTAAAATAACATAATATATATTTTTAAAATATATAAAAGTATCATAATATATATTAAAAATTATATATTTAAGAAAATATATTTAATATATAAAGGTCTGAATCTGGATATCCGAATCTACAAATTTTAATATATGAATCCGGATCCAGGTTCCACGGATACCCTAATTTTTAGAGCAGATCCAAGAGAATCCTGGATCGGATCCCGAATAATAATTCCAACCCTACCCCTGAGCTGTGGGTATGTGGCATGTGCCACGTATTCATTTGTCCGTTTTTTCACGTAAAAATTTCTATTTCTATAGATAAATATTCAATTTTTTTCAACATGTAGATTTAATTTTCTGTCGTGGATCACAACAATAACTCTATGAAAAAAAAGGAATCCAACACAAAAAGTGAATTGATGTGAAAGAAATTTTTTTTTTTTTTGTCAATATATATGGCGTATTTCCTTTGGCATAAGTAGATGCCTTCGTCACTTAGAGCTACCTCCAAACCCAAAAAATACTTAAGCACACCCAAGTCTTACATGTGGAATCAAGTAGTCAAATAATCCTTAAAAATTTGTATTTTTTATGAGAATCCCCTGAGATTATCAAGTCATCAACATACACCAATATCCACAAAGAGTAAGTTTACCCGTGAGAAAAAGTGGGAATAATCTTACTTTGTTTGAGTGAATCCATAGCGAAAAAGAGCATCACCAAGTTTTGAGAACCAACATCTAGGCACTTGCTTGAGACTATACAATAACTTGCGAAGACGACATACAAGATGTTCTGTTGGGGAAGAAAATCCTTGTGGTATTTTGGTGTAAACTTCATTATTTAATTCAAAATGGAGAAACATGTTCTAAATGTCCATTTGGTGAATTTCGTAATGTTTCTTTTCTGCGAAGTCAATAAATACACATACCGTTTTCATATTTGCGATGGGTGAGTAGGTGTCGGTATAGTCAATACCCTTCTTTGATGATTCTCCAGAATTACAAGTCGTGCTTTACGTCGTTCAATTGACCCATCATATTTTAGCTTGGTTGTAAAAATACATTTAGTGCCAAGAGTTTTCTTACCAGTGGGTGACTGTGTGATATCTCATGTTTGATTACATTGCAAGGTATTAATCTTGTTGTAAAATCGCCTGCGATTTTAGGTTAGAAGAAATAGAGAAATGAAATTGAGGCAAATCCCTGCGCTCTAAGGTTTCTTTATTGATCAAAGTGTTAATCTTAACAATAACCTAAAGCCCCTTATATAATGCTCCAAAATCCAATCCCATTAGGAAAACCTAGAAAATTTCCTAGGAGTAAAATTTCCTTCGGCTCACGTATCCCTTTAGCCAATTCTATTGGACCTTTTAATATTTGATGTCATATTTATAACAAATCTCATTCTCCCTTGCCTCACGCCAAACACTATGGAGCATCACTTCTTTGAATGATCTCGGTTCAGCATTGGTAGTAAGAGACACCATGTAGCAACGATGCTTTCGAGAGAACCTGTGAGATGAGACATAATTGTAGATATGATATAACATACCTTGAAGGTGATGATGTATGAGTGGTGATGAGAGAGGGAGAGATGTTTGAGAGATATCAACACTACAACCAACATAATCACATAGCCTGACATTGGGGAGTCTTTGTATTTCTTCATGGTCTAGAGACGTGAGGAGGTGGAGTTACAACAACATTTTCTTGTGGTATCACATCCACACGTTCATGTGGTGGAGATGGATGACCTACTGGAGATGGTGGTATCGGTTGATGAAGTACAGTAGTAGTAGTGTCTTCAACAATACCCAAAATTAGAGAAGTACGAAGAGGATGTATTGGTTGTGTTGAGACCGAAGCTGGAGCAAGTGGAAATTTGTCTTCAGCAAATACAACATCTCCCGAGACAATGAATTGTTCATGGTTGAGATCATATAGTTTCCATCCCTTCTTACCGAAGAGATAGCCAAGGAAGATACACCGGCGACTCCGAGAGGAAAACTTGTCGCCTTTATTGTGAGCATAGGCAAGGCAACCAAAGACTCGTAAGTTCTTGTAAGACGGTGGTTTCCCATAATTTTTTTTTCAAAATGGTGATAAATAGTTAAGGACCGATGACGGAGTACAATCTATAAGATATTTGGCTGTTAAAACGCATTCTCCCCAATGTTCTATGGGTAACTGAGATTGGAAACATAGTGCACAAGCTACTTTAACAATATGTCGGTGTTTACGTTCCCCACGTCCATTTTGTTGTGGTGTATACACTCAAGGCATTTCATGTAGTATACCATTTTCACGGAAAAATGGTGTTAAACATAAGAACTTGGTCCCATTGTCTGAGCGAAACGTTTTTATCTTTTTGGAAAATTGAACTTCAATCATCTTTTTAAACTCACTAATGTATCTTTTTACTTGCTTTTTTCAGCGAGTAAATATAACTAAACGGCTCTTGAGTGATCATCAACAAGTGTCAAGAAGTATTTTGAACCCCAAAATGCAGTTGTACTATAGGACCCCATAAATCGACATGAATCAAATCAAAAATATGAGTTGCATTATTACTACTATATGGAAATGATTAGCGTGTTTGTTTTGCTCGCAAGAAGACAACACAATTCTGAAAAACTGAGTTACTACTATTAGAAGAATAACCATAAGCTTGAGAAACTATTTTGGTGACCCGAGAAGATGGATGGCCTAGGCGACAGTGAAGCAAAGACAAATCTGTAGAAATCCTTGTGTATAAAGCAGCAACACTTGGTATTCCTTGAAATTGGTATAGTACCTCTCCTTCTCTTTCACCCACTCCATCAACATCTTCGAGGTACGGTCTTGTATAATCACGAGCTTATCAGTTATTTGTCCAATAAAGTAATTCTCTGTAACAAATTGACCAAATGAGATAAAATTCATATTAAAGCCAGGTATGTAATAACATGGGAAATACAGAGAGAAGTTGTTAAGTGAGCCAGCCCTTCTTGAGAGGGAAAAAAATTTACACGGGCTAGGAGTAAAACAGAGACCGCAACAACACTATGTAGATCTTCGAGTAGATCAATTCTCCTGATCATATGATGTGTTGCTCTGGTGTCTAATATACATTCATCATCATCAATCTTACCAATTAATTTTTTGTTGCTTTTCCGATTATTTATCACCCTTTAAATGAGATGCCATTGTTTATCTATAATCCCACATAAGCCTTGGTGATCTCTTTTGGTGATTTATGAAGAAGAAACAGCAGCGGAGTTCGCATTTATAACATGCTTCATGTTAGCTCGCGGATTCTGTTTTGGTCGAGTTATCGTTGTATTGGTTACGACCCCGTAACTTCTCTCTCCGCCAATCTGAAAACCAATCACCTAAAACATCATGAAGCTTCATGTCCCATTCTGTTACACACAATGCATTTTCTGGTTGGGTCACGATTTCTAGGACCTGCTCTGTAATTTGCAGAGGTATTATGGCAAGGAGGATCAACAAAAGGTAGAGGAGAGCGATTAGAGAGTTGCATCGAAGACAATTGCGATGCAAATCTCATTACCGAAGCTTCTTGAGATTGATTAGAGTGCATGATTTCATTTTATACCACAGTCTGATATATCGTGTCAAGATCAGGAAGAATTGTAATTGCACAAATTTGAGAGAGTATAACATCATGAATTGAGTCATCCAAGCCTGCTAAAAATCATGTATGCGCAATGGAATTGCGGAGTTGTTGAAGCTGGACACCACTCTTAAAAGAAAAATGTTTCTTGATATTTTCCCAAAGATCTTTAGCAAGTTCTCTTGTTGAGATCGTTGACCACAAATTGGGTTCAATTGTTTGCTTAATCCAACCAACAAGTAAATGATTGTTGGCTGTCCAATCTTCTTATTCAGGGCACCAACAACCAGTTTAAGTAGTGTCCCATCAAGGAATCCAAATTTTTTTTGCGAGAGCTAAGTGCGATCCTTAGATTGAGAGCTCACTCTTCGTAATTGGTACCATAGAGAAGTGGCTGAGAAATAATAGCACCACGAGAAATCACCATTGAAGATATTAGAAGCCGTCTCTGTTTTTATAACTTTCAGAGAAGAAAGAAAAATTGCTGAATTTGTCGAGGAGCTTGAATTGAGAAGGGAAATCGAAGAAAGAGAGATTTGCGAGGACAAAAACACTCAAATTAGGACATGCCCTGCTACCATGACAAGATTTGTATTCAAGCCATCAAATTGCTTCATTCTTATATTAGAGTTTATAAACATATAGACATTGCAACCCTAAACAATCGGATTACACAATATGTTAAATATGGAAACTATACTAAAGTCTCCCAATATTGTCTACTCCATATTATCTAATTTGAGTCAACAAGCCTTGGGACATATTCACCGAGAGAATCCTACTTTATGGATTTTGGGCATTCAAAACTGAAGTATGTATTTGGAGGTGAATTTTTCAAAAATATGAAGAGGAAGATAACTGGCAAAGAAAATGAAAGAATAAGCTTATGCTGAAATATGAAGTGTCTCGTTCCAGAAAGAAACCAAATATATTGACTAATGTTGATGTCGCACGGAAGATTGAGATGAATATCGAAGAAGATATTTGATGAGCTTAAACCTTCATAAGCGTGTGCAGTTGAAGAAATATTTACTAAAAGGATGATTTCATGTTGAGTAAATCTAGAGTGAAATATCTCTTTTGGATAGATATATATACTTTAACTAAATGGTTACTGAAGGCACGTCGACCATAGAAGAAAAAAGTTAAAATTATGTTTATGTCGGCGTCCCACTAGAGCTAAGAAAGAAGGATCAATCGGTCGTGGTTGAAGAAGATTGAGTTGCTTGATAAAGCGTGACATACTGGAACAAGTCCACGTATGTTGGAACACGCGAGGATAATCTAAACTTGAGTTGGGCTTGACTATGCGTATGCAAATGGTGTAATTGTTTCTATTTATAGTAGATTATTTCTGGACGTGGTGTTAGACAAACTGAACCGCGTAAACAAACTTTTTGTCTCTTTTATTTTTTATTTTGTGCACTCAATCGTTTATATCTTTCTCATCGTACAAACGAATAATTATTTTTCAGAAAAAAGCAGAGTAACAGATTATACAAGAGAGCCTACACTACTTTACATCAAACAAAGAAGTAGATGTTGTAAGATTATATAGTTTATATCTTGTAAAACCACCTAGGGCTATCGGAACCGAGATCTAAGTAGAAGCACAGAGAAATTCGTAGAGGAGGAGCAAATCAAATGGAGCCACTGAACAAAACCGACTTAGAAAAAGAAAATAAATCTAAGAACAGACGATAGTATGGCAGATGACACTAACGAATGATAGATCCAGACCTGAAAAATCTAAGGACCTAAAGAAATAGAACGCTAATAAAATTGAGTGTTTCTTGAATGTAGTGTTTTTGTATTTTTTTCACAAATTCATCCATAATTTATGGGTTTTTTAAATTTTTTTTTACGAAATGCATAAAAATTATGAAACTTAATACGTATGTATTTCGTATAGGCTTAGGTCCAACTCTAACAAAAGCACAGTCGACAAAACCTTAAAAAACCTTTTTTGGATCCCTTTCGGGAATGCGTGCCAGAGAGAGAAAAGGTCATGTACTCATGTATCACGTTTTCAATAATTCATTCGTTAGTTGTCCTTTCGTTTTCATGATGAAAAGTCACAAAGAGTATGTTTTCTAAAAGTGAATTTCTACGTGAGAGCAATATTCGGTGTAGCATGTACTTACATAAACTCAGATATTTGAATGATTCTTTTGGGAGTTTAATACTAAATATGATGTTTTTTTATATAAATCGTTAATATTTCATTGAATTTGAAAAATACATCCGCTTAAATAAAAACTTAGACAAATTATCTAAAGACAAAAAAATAAAAACCCTTAGAAATCTTATTCTCTAAATAAAAGAAAAATTTTTGGGCATAATTCCAACAAAGACTACGCCAGAAAACCCACCAAAAAACTCAAACCAAGCCCAGAACCACCAAAAGCTCAAACTAACTTGAAATCCTAGAGACCTAAGGTCTGAAAAAACCCTAATCTCCTAAGTTGTGCCTCCTGCCACCGCCGTCGTCAGCCTCCACTAGAACCGTCTATGACGAGATCGACCGCCGCCAAACACCTCGAACCGGTCCTCCTTAACCGGGCAGGGATTGCTGCGCCTGACACCTCGTCGCAATTCCGCCGCCGACCGAAGAACGCCTCGAAGATCGGCCACCAAGAATAACGAGCGCCGGTTCACCACGTCGTTCCGTGATCCGCTTGCGCCTAGCGCCTAAGAGGATGACCATGAGGAGACGGAAGAGGAGCTACAAACCGAAGACTTACCTCGCCGAGAACCGGCGAAACAACCACCAAGGGAGCGCCAAGGAAACCGCGAAAGAGAAGGCTAGGATCCAACCCCACCGGCGGAGCGGAGAAGACGAAGCAGCCGAAGAGAAGGAAAGCCCACCGAAGTTCTGGGGAACGAGATCCAGAACTCGCACACCGGGACGACAGCCAAGCAAAACCGCCGGGCTAATATGCCAACCGTTAGGCGAGATAAGCAACGCCGAGCCCACCTCACAAAAACCAATCACCACCGGAACAAAGGAGGCGCTTCTGCGGCAAGGCGAGGCTCCGACAACACACAAAAGCTGAAGGAAATCGCAAAGGAGATTCCGGCGAGAAGCTACCGGTCCCCACCACTCTAATCGCGGCGTAAGTGCATGTGGTCAGAAGAGAGAGATTTTGGCGATCTTTTCCTCTTCAAACTCTCGCCGGTTAATTCTGAAGACCAGAGGGAATAAGGAGAGAGGGAGAAAAGTTAGAGAGAGAGTTTCCACTTGTAAAAAGAGAGGTTGTCGTTAATAATTAATGTTTTTTTGTTATATAAAAATGAGTTTTCTCGAAAATGAACTTGTAATCCATGCAAGAATAATTAATATATATATATATATATATATATATATATATAGGTAACATAAATTTTAAAGAAAAAACAAGTTATACTCCATAATGCATTTAAGATGTCGGTTTTCTAAGTAAAAATAGTTATCATAAATTTAAAAAGTTATATCTAATAGTTATTGTCTTTATGAAATTAGTAAAACATTAATCTTTTGTATATAGAGAAAGTAGTAAATACAATTTAAGCATATCCAAAAATGTAAACATGTTATCGAGAATAAGATATTTAGAGAAAGTAATACACTTTTTGGCGTGCTTTTCCGTCTGCATACACTTCCTCTTTTAAAAAGAAAATGTTTGTGCTGATTTTTTTATTTTTTTAGCTAAACGCCTAAACCAATGATCTTTTTTACAAAAAATTATTTGTTTAACAAACATGTTTTTTTTTGGTGGGTACCGTATCTTATAAACATGTTTGTCCAATCTAGTTATAACTACTTGTAAACATAATATCTTTATTTTTTTTTTTTCACAAAACATATTTTTTTTTATAAGTAAGATAAATTGTAGTTTAAAAAAAAACACTTTTTCATTCCTTTTAGAACAAATATATATTGTTTTGATTTTTTAAATTTTTTTTTTGTTTTTATGATTTTAAGCTTGTGGCTAGTCGAAAATACTGAACCTATTAGAAAATATGATGAGTATCATTTATTCTAAGAAAAAATTAAAAGTCTCAACACCGAATAGGCAGATATGCTTTGGAGCAGCCACATTCACTCACGTTTCCAAAGGTCAAATAGAGAATCCCGAATTTACCCTCAAACGTCGAAATCAAGCACGTTCAACAATAAAGGGTGCTTTTGTATTTTCATCTACAATCAATTTATATGCATGTGGCCTATATAAAGCCTTTTCCTCTTGGATCACAGACTTAAATGCAACAAAAAAAAGTCTTCCCGCCGGCAAAGTTTGTTAGTCTCGCCGTCGGTTAAAAAATGTCACCTGAAAATAAGTCACCTCTCCTGTCAGAGCAAGAACCGTCGTCTGAGAAGCATGAATCAACTTCCGGCGTCGTTTTCAACGTCTCAACGAGTATAATCGGAGCCGGAATAATGTCGATGCCGGCGGCATTTAAAGTTCTAGGAGTAATCCCTGCGCTATTGATTATTGCGATTATAGCTTGGCTTTCAACTATTTCTGTTGGATTTCTGATGAAATCAACTCTTGCCGGAGAATCGACTACATACGCCGGAGTTATGAAAGAGTCGTTTGGAAAAACAGGATCCGTCGCTGTACAGTTGGCTACAATGGTTACGACTTTTGGTTGTATGATTATCTTCTCGATTATCATAGGTAGTGTTTAGTTTGATGTAATTAAGATCATTTGATAGCTGATTTTAGGTTTAATTTTTTGAAATTTTCCCTGTATTTCAGGAGATGTGCTTTCAGGTAATGAAATTGGAGGATCTGAACATTTAGGAGTTTTGAAAGAATGGTTTGGTTCTCATTGGTGGAATACTAGAATCTTCTCTGTATTGTTCATCTATGGCTTCGTCTTGCTTCCATTAGTCTTGTGTAGACGTGTAGGTAAGTTTCTGAGTATGTGTACAATCTTGTGTTCTTTAGAAACTCTGGAACTATCTGGTTGATTCTGGTAATTGTTGGTGTAATGTAGAAAGATTGGCATTGAGTTCTGGGATTTCGTTTATGCTTGCTGTACTATTTGTTGTCATAAGCACGGTGCTAGCCATTTCGGCAATGGTGAAAGGGGAAACGAAGAATCCAAGACTATTTCCAGAGTTGAACAATGGAGGATCGTTTTGGAATCTCTTCACAGCTTCACCTGTTATAGTAACAGCCTTCACTTTTCATTTCAATGGCAAGAACGCAACCTTTTCAACAGTTTCAGTATTGTTTCTCTGTTTTTTCTGCAATGTTTCTGAGATTGGTGTTGTGATACTGCAGTTCATCCAATTGGATTTGAGCTCAAAGATCCATTACAAGTGATTCCAGCAACTAAGATCTCTGTAGTTTTATGCGCTGTGATATACATCGCCACTGGACTCTTTGGATATCTCCTGTTTGGAGATGCAACAATGTCAGATATTCTAGTAAACTTTGATCAGAACTCTGGTTCTTCCATTGGTTCTTTACTCAATGACACTGTTAGACTCAGCTACGCGCTTCATCTCATGCTTGTCTTTCCTCTCCTCAACTTCTCGCTAAGAGCAAACCTCGACGAGCTCTTGTTCCCAATGAAGCCAGCCTTGGCAAAAGACACAAATAGATTCGTTGGACTCACTCTAGCTCTCCTGGTTTGTTGTTTCCTATCTGCAATTGCAGTACCAGACATTTGGTACTTCTTTCAATTCTTGGGATCAACTACTACAGTTTCCATAGCATTCATATTTCCAGCCGCCATTGTTTTAAGGTACAGAAGCTCTGTCTCCTCTACTATCTGATGCTTTAAATTTCCTGCAACATCCTGTATTCAATTGTTTTCTGATTTTGAAATGGCAGGAATGTCCATGGTGTATCGACTTCAAGAGAGAAGATCGTTGCTTTGATAATGCTTGTTCTTGCTGTTGCTACTAGCATCATTGCTATCTCAACAAACTTATTCAGCCTCGGAGCAAAATAATCTTTGAGAACCAGTTTTGGAAACAGTCCAGTCCCCTCGATGACCACTTCAAAAAATCTGTATGATTATTAGCTTTTCCCTAGAAATTATATTTATATCTTTGTCAAATAGGATTGTAATGTAATAGATGTAGAAAGTGCAATATATGTTGCTACTTTGAATCAGAGAAAGACAAAAGTGCAACCATTTTCGAGTAACACATCCCGTCAGTGGCGATCCTAGAAATTATTTTGACCAGGTTTAAAATATTTGTTTTAAATTATACTAGTGGTAAAAAGTTATAAAAAGGAATTGAACCATGGTTTGGAAGGTTCAACACACAAACATACATAAACATTTATATCAATATTTAGGGAGCTCTTCAGTTCTTTGGCACGCAATGCAAATACTTTGCTAAACATGCCAGACACAATCTCCTGGATAGTTATGTCCATGGAAAGTGACACCACTCTGTCATCGGTGATTTTCTAGCTTCGGAGCTGGACTGTGGTTCTGAATCAAAATCTGAATCAGATATGGCGGTTGCGGAGATTATGATTGTATGAGCACATCAATGAAATCGTTTAAGAGTAATTGTAAGAAGCATCCATCTTAGAAGCTAAACCACAAATCAAAGTCGCCCCAAAAAATCATAATTTAATTGGAAATTGTTTACGAATAGCAAAATAAGAATTTCTTACTAAGTTCAAGATACTGATACATATACTGATATAATGTAAAGTTTCACTTCCTGCCATAGCATCCAATTGATCTTCAGTAAGGTTCTCAATGTATTGTACATTTTCCATCTGTTGGATTAGTTCCTACACATCATTGTAAATTACAGTCAACAAACATTAGTATGATTAGATTCAGTCATAAGAATTTGAGGATTAAAAACCAAAAGGGTACATAGAGAAGATCAAGCTCAATTCCTTGGCTCCTCTTTAACAGGTTCACCAGATACTGAAGAAGACATAGATAACATGACGTTGTTTAAGAAAAGACTCAAAAAAGATGACCTTTACAACTTTTATTACTTTAAGAATAATACTATGTGCCCATCTTGTAGTAAAAAATTAGAATGGCAATACTTTAGTGGAAGTCAACGAAAAAGATAAAGCCCTCAGGAGAAGAAATTGAGCCACTTCACACTAGATTTCAAAATAAAAGAGATATATTAAGAAAACAAACAAGGAGAACAAATAAAAAAACTAAAAGCTTACACGATTGAATTTAAAGAAAACTCAGAAGTAGCGAACTATGTTTCACCACTTACCTGCAAAAGATGTCCACTTGGAGGTTTGTAGGGTAAGATGAGAGTTCCGGTTTCCAATATGAGGAAAAGGATAACTGAAAAACCTGAAAATCATTTTATTTGAAGAACATAAATAGATAATCGATTTAGAAGAAACGGAGGAGAGAAAGCTAAAGAACGAGAAGGAAAGAGGATGATCATAAGGATTTAATTTGATAAATCGATTATTGATTTAGGTTCTAGATTGGGATTAAACTATTTTGGTCCTGCAATTTTGTATTTGATTGTGTTTGTTTGAAATGAATTTACTTTGTATGATTGTGTCCTGCAAATTCTCAAAGTCTGTGATTATGACAAAGTGCAGTGTTTTGATCCTCCATTCTTATTTTCTTTAAGGTCCCAGGATCAAAGCTTAGCGACCACTATCTCTGGGAAATTCTTATAATAGTTGTCATCTTCGAGTTCAGCATAAGTAAATGCAACAGGCTTATAAACATTAAACTTGAACATCCTAAAGAATTCAATATCCTCTCTTTTATTTTGTTTATGAGCCACCTTCAGCAAAGGATGTAACTGGTGATTAGGTATATACATCTATAATGTGTGCTCTTATTTTGCAACTTATGCAAAGCTATATCCAACAATGAAGGTTAAAACTCTCTCTTGCTATCTCTTTGTTCTTGAATAGTTGAATTTCTCGTTAAAGAGCTTAGCCTGCTTCTTGTGAAATCCAATCCATAGAAAATGTTGCTTTTTGCAGGTTGTGTGGATGGATTGCGTAGCATGACATCATCCCATTTAAGATTCTCTAATAGGTTTCTTTCAATCATCATCAAACAAATAAGAACAGCAACAAACATTGTTGAGGCTTTCCTCTGCAAAGATTAGACAAATTCCAAGTAGCATTTACAAGCATTGAAAGTTTGTTCCCAAGGTTTAACTGCAACAACAGAGAAGGTAGAGCTCCATGTCCAAGGACTATATCACGATATTTTGAATTGTATTTCTTGTTGAGTGTCATGAGTTCTTTGCTAATCCATGTTCTTTTGATGAAAATCTTGCAGACATCTGAAGAAGAAGAAGATGGATCAGTTGGAGGAAGAAGAATCAGTACAAGCACAAGTATGGTTTTATTTTTATGCAGTTGAATGATGATTTGAATGGTGATTTGAATGGTGATAAATGTGAATGAAATGTATAGGTTGAAATGTATTGAATGTATGATGCATTTGATTTTTGTTTGTGGAACTACATGATTTACCATTCTAGTTGACTCATTAGTCATTACTGAGTTTTGATTCTTTTTTAAAGAACCACCAATGGAGGAGAAATTTAATTAAATGAGTGTTGGGTTCTAAGTGAATGTGATTAGTAAAAAATATTAATATAAAATTTTACAGATATTTATAAGAGTATCTACTAATGGAGATGCTCTAAGAAGATATTGTGAGAGGCTGAGTGCTATCGTAAAGAAATAGGACACAAAATTTATATAAGAGTCAAAAGTTTGTTTAAGTTCATGAAATAAAAGAAATATATAGGAGATTTTGAAAATACTAGACTTTTAAATTGTTCCGAAAAAAATACTAAACACGGATTAAGAAATTTCAACTTTCTATAAAAATTGCATTAAGTATTATAAATCAACCAATAAAAAAAGGTAATACAATTATTTTATTGGCATAAAAGTCAAATGCATTTTAAATATGCATAGAAAACCTAAAATGACACTCTTTTTGTAATGAAAAAGAATGCTAACGTGAAACTCTTTAAAAAATGGAGGGGGTATAAAAAACTTTTTGTTCTAGAATTTGTAATAACTTAAAAATATTAAATTTAAATCCTAAACCCTGAAAATAAATCCCACCTCCTCCAAAACTATACTCGAAACTCTAACTAGTGTATCGAAACTCAAAAGTTCAAATTATAGACCATTGTAATTTAATTTTTATGTTTATAGTATTTTTAGAAGAAAGACAATTTAATTGTATTTTTTGAAACATTTAGGAATGTGGTAAATTCTAAACGTGTTATATATATATATATATATATATACTTAATTAAAAAGTTATTAATATTAATGATATGTGATTGTTCTTTTAGGCACAATATTGTTACAATTGTGATCACGCATGTACGTCACAATTATGCGACTGTTATATCATCGTCACATTTACGTTGCTATATGTGATTACTTTTAGTCACGAATTCTTACGTTGCAATATAGTGACGAAATTATAACGAAACTGTGACAGAAAATAATTAGTCACAAAATTGTATGTAAAACTTCATTGATTGGTGACTAATATTTTTCGTCTCAAACAAACGTCATAATACATGCAACTTTTTTGTAGTGAATCCGGCGGCTCTCTCCCCTTCTTAGAAATTAGCTCGGCCGGTTGCTATGGTGAAGGCAGTCAAGTACTTTTTCATATATTCTCTCCCGTCATATGTCAGAATCTTGAACTTGTTGTTGTATCTTATTATCATATTTGTTATTCTCTTGTTGAACGGGGTCCGTTGTGCTCCTCCAAAACGTGATCTAGCTCGGGTGTTGAGCTCACTACTCGATGCGTTTGAGAGTTAATTTATTTGATATGAGCTTGGATGCATAATAGTTCTTCAGAAGTCGGTGGTCCGCCAGAGTTGTCATCGGGGTGTTCAACCTCGGTGTTCCTTGGTTGAAATCCTCTTCTTAGGTCATCATCTGGTGGAATTTTTTCAAACAGCCGACGGTTTATTCGAGGGCGAGTTAAGGGTGTGTCGTCGCGTTCGAGCAGTTACGACATTGCCGCACACTTAAGTTTTATCTCCGTCAATTTCTGCTGGACCCGAGCTATTTCCTCCCTTGTTGTTCGAGGGCGTGAATTACTACTGAGAGGGTCATGTCCTGGTCATGGCGGTGACTTATATTTTGCTCCTTCCCTACGTCATGTTCCTTTTCTGCGCCGTGCTCCTTCTCTTGTTCTCCGTTGAGTTTGTTTTTGTTATGAATTTCGTCCTTGTTTTTGTGGATGTTATCAGTGTCCGGCGTATTATCTTTGTGGCTTTAATTATGACTTTTGTCAACCATTGTATGGGTAGCCATGCTGGTAGATTAGTGGAATTTTTTTTAGATTGTGAAGAAGTTGTGCCCACAGATGGCGCCAATTTTTCAACCAATAATCCAACCTAATACGACTGAATAAATGCATTGTTCTCAATATTCTCTTGCGTGTGTATCAATGAATGAATGCTTGATTTAACCCTAAGATTCCCTATTTATAGATATTTGATAGGTCTCTTTACATAATAATCTTTTTAAATAATCGAAAATATTCCATAACAATATTTGGATATATCCTTTAACAATATTTTCCTAAATTATTATTCGCCGCCCTATGTCGAGGTGAGCTCTTCATGGGCCAAAGTGAGCTCGTCATGGGCCATGGGCCGAAGTGAGCTCGTTGTGGGCCGAGACTAGAGATTTTGGATTGAGGCCCATGAACATGCCACTATACTTGGAGCATAATATACCGAGTAAAATCCTCAAATCGGGTCTGTGATCACCCCAGTATCAAAAAATATGAATGAGATATTGAATCGAAAGACGAAGAAGAAGGATTCAATTTTAATTTCAATTTTAGTCCAATCGATGAACAAAACCTCTCTGGTTTCTTCCAAGAAATCGAATCGACCAAAACCTTAATTGAAGAGATCACTCATCTCTTACTCGATCTCCAAACCCAAACGAAGAAACCAAATACACACACAACAACAAAATCCTCAGATGATGAAGAGAAAAAATGGAATAAAACATCGTCTCATTTTCTCGCAAAGGCAACATATTCAAGATGAGGGTAAAATAGGAATAATTTAAAATTATTAATCCACATGTTTAGTATAGTAACAGAGTTGTTAAGATGATTACAAAATTTTAAATTTTGAATTATTTGTGAATTAAAATAGTAACGGATAAAAGTCTAAGAATTAATATGATAACGAAACAAGTTCGTGTATTAAACGGGCAAAAGTGAAAGAAATATAATTTTAAAAGTTTTTTCCCTTAACAATATATGTAAATATATTGAAAAACGTTAATAAATATTTTAAATAATACAAATATTGGTAATGACATTTTATAATAAATATTGTGGTAGCCATAAATAATTGTTATTGTATTTTATATTTTTTAGAATGTGAGTCTTTTTGTATTATTTTTTAGGGGAATTCTCAAAAATACCACAACAAATTAGGTATGTTCTAAAAATATCATACAATCTCAATTCATTCCAAAAATATCACAATATATTTTTGTCCCAAAAATATGAAAAATTTAAAAAGATTTAAAATTTCAAATTTAAACCAAAACCACCCAAAACCAAACTCCAACCCCTTAAAAACTAAACTTTAAACTTATTAAGTGAACTCAAACACAAAAATTTAAATTCTAAACCCTTAAAACTCAATTTTAAATTTTTGTTACTTTCTAAAAAAAACATTTTAATGGTATTTTTGGAATTTTCAGGAATGTGATATTTTTGGAAGTTTTAGGAATGTGGGGTATTTTTGTAATTTGAATTTCTTTTGATGGTATTTCAAAGAATTCTTATATTTTTTATTATATATTAATTACGTAATGAAAACTAATATTGAGTGTTAAAGATTCATGTTTGACTTTCAAATGAGAGGGTCATTCTTTTTTTTATATAGGGTGAATTTGTGAAATATACATATCTTTTAGTAAACTAAGTGAATATACATAGTGGTATATAATTAACTTTTTTTTGTAATAATATACCATCATTATCCCCCTTCTCTCCTTGGTATGTAGTAGTACACACATCCTTAGTGTGGAATACAGTCACTCGCATGTGAGTCATCTCTCTCTCTCTCTCTCTCTCTCTCTCTCTCTCTCTCTCTCTCTCTTTTGTGCTAAATTCCAATTTTTTTTCATTTTTTGACTAATAAAATCATTTAAAAAATAATTTAATCACAAAAATTATATAAAAAGAACATAATTTTTTTTATGAATCTAACATAACTAAAATTATTTAAAACGGATATATATTTTTTAAATAGTGAATAGTGATTTTGGTTAATAAAATATAAACCAAGGAATAGTCGGACTACTGATAGTAATAGTTGGACTACTGAAAATAATATAAACCCTAAACCCTAAACTGAAAACCCCAAAATATAAACCCAAAATCCAAAATATATACCCAAAATCCCAAATATAAACCGAAAACCCCAAATATAAGCTCAACATCCCAAAATATAAACCCAAAACCCTAAAATATGAACCATGAACCCAAAATATAATCCAAAACCCCAAATATAAACTCTAAACCCAAAATATAAACCAAAAACTCCAAAATATAAACCATAAATCCAACATATAATAAACCCAAAACTCCAAAATATAAACCCTAAACCCAAAATATAAACCCAAAACCTCAAAATATAAACCCTAAATCATAAATGTAGACCTCTTTCTCTCTTTACATATTTGTGTATTATTTGTCATTTTTTAAAAATGGGTTTTCTGCAAAAAAAAAACCTTCAGTCTGATTAAATAGACAAATCAAACCTCCAGATATTTTCCATGCACGTAAAACCTTCAACTATAGTCAACCCGCAATACAGCCCATGCCGTTAACTCACCGTCTATAATTAACGGTTTNTTAAAAATGGGTTTTCTGCAAAAAAAAAACCTTCAGTCTGATTAAATAGACAAATCAAACCTCCAGATATTTTCCATGCACGTAAAACCTTCAACTATAGTCAACCCGCAATACAGCCCATGCCGTTAACTCACCGTCTATAATTAACGGTTTTGGTTTTCTGCAAAACAAACCGCGAGTCATATTAAATAGACAAAACAAACCTTTAGGTGTATTAATGCAGGTCAAACCATGAGCTGGGGTCAAACCGCAATAAAATCCACTGAAAATTTATGGTTTTTTATAAGAAACGTTTTATTATATCTTTCATTTTGTCAAAATTAAATGTTGATATATGTACATAATTTTCTTAACTAGTTCATAAATCAAACCATATTGTAATACTGATGTAACAATACTTATGGTGATTTTATCAATTCAATTTGGTACCCAATTGAATATAATTAAACATGGATAGTTTAGCCACTTCCACCAAAGACTTAGAAAAAGAACTGTTGATACTGTTTCTATCGGGATCTAGAATCGATGACAAGAACATGATTTTTTAGTTGTAGAATCCAGTTTTTTGGTTTTCCAAGCTTAGTACCGCTTTAAAGGAATATGATTTCACACAAGACCTATTGGACTACTCATTCTTGCAATTTTTACTAACCAGCATAACATACGTGTTCTTGTTATGTTGATGACCTAATTGTCACATGAAGTTCTTCTTGATTTCACATGAAAGACTTATGCATCTTCAAGTATTTTCTAGGAACCGAGGTTGCAAAAAGTCCAAGAGGCATGCACCTTTACCAAAGGAAATATACACTTGACGTTTTAAGTGAAACTGGATTAGTTAGTGCTAAGTAGGCCACACTCCCGATGGATCAAAATCATTCATTACCCAATAATATATAAGAAGATTTTGATGATTTATCTTTCTATATACGGTTAATTGTTTGTCTCATCTACGTTGGTGTTACACGTCTTGAGCGCTCATACTCCATTCATGTTTGTTTCTCAGTTTATGCTCGATCTGATTTGAACCTTGCTGTTTGGTGTGATTCCACAATTCGTGAATTATTCACATCTCTTGGACCACGATGCTTTTGTGCTAGAGTACTTCTCTTTGGTAGTTTCATGATGTCCAAATTTAAAGTTTAGTTATAATTTTATAATAAGCTATACTATATATAATTTGAATCAAAAATTATTTAGCGATACTAATGTCAATTTTCATAAAATAAAGTTAACTAAACATACATACTAATGTCTTTTATTAAGCGATACTAATGTCTTTTATTAAGTATAAAATATTTTGCCCCCATAAAAATTAGTTCTGGATCTGCCACTACGTATAATGATAACGTGTCAAATATTAATCTAAATATGCTGCTTGATTCAGCACTTAGTTTGATTATCGTTTGTAAGTTCATATATGTGGGAAAGTGTTATCATAAGTTGAATCTTTGTAAATTCATTCAAAATAAAACTTTTGCATTAATATATAATTAAATTTTATCTATAAATTAAATTAATATATAATAAATTTTAGTTAAAATTTTGCATTACTTTTAAGGATATCTGCAAAAAAAACCGCGAGTCTGATTAAATGCAGATCAAACCGTGAGCTGAAGGTCAAAATGCAATACAGCCCATGCCGTTAACTCACCGTTTGTTCTGTTAACTTTGACACGTCATCGATATACAGATGAGTTGTATTGCGGGTTGACTATAGTTGAAGGTTTTACGTGCATGAGAAATATTTGGAAGTTTGATTTGTCTATTTAATAATACTGAAGATTTTTTTTGTAGAAAACCCTTTAAAAATTAAAGATTTTATAACACATACTCAAATGTGACATATTTACATATGTGTCTCATTTTTCATTAAAAAAATGAGATTAGCCACAAACAACACATGAGACAGATAGAGTGTTGAGGGTAAAATGGAATTGAAGAAAAAGGAATAGAAAACTTAGGGGGTGTTATTGAACCTAGGTGTTTAATACTTGTAGGTGCCAAAAAACTAATTATAAGATATATAATGTATATATGTTGATATTACCCTTTTATATATCTTTATATATATATATATATATTTCATTAAATTAATGATCTCTTACAAAATAGTTTTTTTTTGGGTTTGTGCGGGCTGTGTTTTTTTACTTTTTCAAAAGGTAAATTGAAACATATGAATTTAATAATGGAAGTAAGATTAATAAATAAGAATCTAGATTCATGTAGAAAAAGGAAAACCTAAAATATTCTACTCGTGTTTTTATATATATATATATATATATAAAAGACAAGATAGCTCCATTGAGAATCATTGTGAAAACCTAAAAGCATAGCTTCAACGATATAAGCCTTATGACGATGACCAATGTTCCACAAGATTTGCTAGAAGAAATTCTCTCTAGGGTTCCAGCCATATCTCTAAAACGATTACGATCTACTTGTAAAAGATGGAACGATTTATTCAAAGACCAAAAATTCAGCAAAAAACACTTTAGCAAAGCTCCAAAACAGTCTCAAATTCTAATGTTGAAGGAATATAAAACATGTCCAATGAGTGTAAATCTCAACGTTGCTCCACCATCTATACGGTTTAAGGAAGCACTTAGCCTAAAGGATCCATATTATCCTTATTCAGAACAAGTCGACATAGCCAATGTTTTTCATTGTAATGGTTTGTTGTTATGCACCACCAAAGATTACAGACTGGTGGTTTGGAATCCGTGTTTGGGAGAAACTAGGTGGATCTATCACAAAACTGGATACAAGTGTTACGATAAGCACTTTGCTATAGGATATCAAAACCTAAAATCTGTCAATAGCTACAAAATCATGATGTGGTACACCATGTACGAGAATGTTGTTAAATTTGAAATATTTGAGTTGAACTCTAATTCATGGAGGGTTCTTAATGACGTCAATCTCAATTGGTTCACAGTAACAAATGGTGTGTCTGTAAATGGAAATACATATTCAATAGGTTTAGAGAAGGACACATATGATGAAATCTTATTCAGCTTTGATTTTACAAAAGAGAGATTTAGACGTTTAAATCTTCCGGCATCTATGAATAAGAACATTATGCTTCTATCAAGTGTTGGAAGAGAAGAAGAACAACTCTCTTTGTTAAGAGGGATCCAGAATTCCAAGATAGAGATATGGGTGAGTAGCAAAATTGATACAGAAAAGGCTTTGTTTAGCAAATCCTTTGTAGTCGACTTACAGTACACATCCCCTAACTGCTGTTATGTTTCCTCGGGTCTTTTAATCGACGAGGAGAAGAAAGTAGCATTGTTTTGTAACAGATGGAACAAGGTATATACTATTGGAGAGAGTGATGAATATTATAATGAAATCTCTTACTTAGATTCTAGATTATCATGGTTTCCACGACTTTATTTAAATTATGTTCCAAGTTTGGTTCAAATCCAGCAAGGTTGATACAAATTAAAAGAAAGAAACTAGTTTATTATTGGAACAACTTCTTGTATTTTCATTATTTTATAAAAAGTAATGATTATTTTTATGAATATTGAATATATACTTTCATTCATTAGGTTTCCATCTTTTTTCATTACATTCATCTTCAACATAATCAGAGTCTGACCATAATGAAAATAATTGAAGTAGATTGAATTATGTAATTGATAAGTCAAATCATATATATATATATATATATATATATATATAGACGAGTTAAACAGAATACTTATAAGATATACTTTAAACGTACCTACAATTTTTTTTGTTATAATCATATAGAATCATTCATTGTATGATACATTGTGTGTTCCTCCTACATACGTTTCCATAACTGAACCAGATCCCTCACCTTTCGAGAATTCGTCAGCAATTATTTGTCGATATTATGAAAAAATCCGCAAGCTTACCTGGTGATAATTGATGTAGCGCATTCTTGGAGAAGATTATGATCGATACTTGCTCATCAAGTAATCGATCTCATGTCTTGGTTTTGCACGTGATTAGTGCATGGTTTTCATTAAATTTTCTTTTGGATAATCTTGGTTTTATTTCTTTAGAGATTTAGATATCTTTAGTAGTTTAGATAAGGTTTTTATTTTCCTATTCTTATTATGTTTTATGGCTTTATAAATAGTTATTGTTTTAGGGATTTTTTGATTTAACATGTATTTAATAAAAGTTTTGGTTTTTTGAACGATCTTCTAACGAAGAACGGTGAAGAGTAATCACAAACGAGCTTCTCGCGAAGTACGGTGTAGGGTATACACAACCCTAATTCTCTTTTAGCTTCCGCATCTCTATTTCTTGGTATCAGACTTCGTTCTCCTGGGATTTCAGAGTCATGCTGCCAACAATAGATAAAGAAAATCTTTCTACAAGTGATGAATTCGGCGATTATTCAACCTAATCAACCACTAGCAACGATGGATTGGAATGAATTACGTCAATCCCTTATTGCAAGAAAACATACAACAAACGATCGATGCATGCTTCGATTCAGGAATTAGGCGATACACTTGTGCAACGTCTAACAACAAATCGCAATCCTCTTTTTTAAGAAGAAGACAATAACGCACGACGTCATGAACAACATCGTAAAAGTCGCCTAGATCTTTAACATCAACGGTGTGCTGAGCATCACGATTCATCATCGCGATGTTGTACGTCAGAATAATCACATCGCGTGGGAAGCAGGATTTAAAGTCGATATTCCTGAAATTTCATGGTGGTGTCAAAGGAGATACTTTACTATACTGGATAGTCTCTGTCATGAGATTCTCGAGTTTAAACAATTACATATTGCTCGCCAAGTACCATTGATTGCTATGCGTTTTCGTGGTCATGCAGCTTCGTGGTGGAAGCATACTAAAGCTAATGGTGTATGTCTAGGAAAGGATCCTATTCGCTCATGGGATAAGCTTAAGAAGAAACTAGGCTAGACTTTCCTTCCGCATAATTATGTTCGCCTCATTTAAACACATTTTCAGAATATACGACAAGGTTCTCGTTCCGTCAATGAGTATGCCGAAGAATTTTCTATTCTTCTAACTCGTGTGGAGATTTATGATAGTCCGTCTCAATTAGTATCACGGTTCATCGGTGGTTTGCGTCCCCAATTGCAAAACCCCATGTCTCAAGTTGTTCCTATTTTAGTTATCGAAACTCATAGACGAGCTGCTTCTTTCGAAACATAGTAACAACGGTTTCATGGTCAAGTCAAGATTAGCGTCCTCTCACTTCCGAACCATTAGCATCGCCGTCTCACACAGCCAAGGATCAACCTGAATCAAGTAACCCTCAACAAAACACGCAGCTGAATGAACAAGGACCTCATCGATCCTCTTGTCCAAACGCCTTGCGTTGTTTTTCGTGTGGCGAACCAGGAAATCACCAAACAACCTGTCCTAATGAACCTCATCATGGTTTATTATTGTATAAAAAATTAGAGAGGATCAGATTGATGAAGATAGTGGGCATTTATGTCTGCTATTCTGCATTACTTCGAGCATTTTCCTTGCAAATTTGGTATAGTTTCAGGATTCTAAGTGTTCGGGTCGTTTTGGAGCAAAATGATGTATTTCAGAGAAAATCTGAAGAATTTGGATAAGTGACCGAACGAAGATATCGATCAGTCCCTTTAGGGATCAATCATGCACTATTCACGAAGAAAGTCACACATCAAGAGATTGATTTGGAAAAGTAATGATTGATTGGGCATTTGCTCTTGGAAATTTTTGTATCAAGAGATCGATCGGGCATCTTAAAGATCGATCGAGCATCTTAAAGATCGATCGTGCAGATTTAGAAAAAAATTGATCGATCCCTTTGGCCGAGAAGAATTAGGAAATTTCCAAATTTTGCACCCAAGTTCTCAAGCCTATCTTGTTTTCCTATTTTTAGTTATTGCACTTTTTACACTATAAAAACCTCTTAGCTAGGTTTTATTTCATTAAGCTTTATTTTATTGAGAGATTTTACTTAGGGAGAGGAGATTCTGAAACTCTGTGTTTGGGAAAAGTTTTCTCTGAACCCTTGTTATTTATCAATATCTATTCTTATTTTATTTGAATCATGTGTTCTTCTTTGATATTGATTTGTGTTTGCTTGTCAATGTCTGAGTAGCTCACTAGTTAGGTTTTAGGGTTTCTCCGTAAAATCAGGCTTGATTGTTAGGTTTATCATAAGGGGATAACAATTGTTAGGTTTATCATGAAGGGATAACAATTGTTAGATCATCAACCTAGACTTGTTATTAATGCATGAATTAGATTGATCATCTAGTTCATTGATATTAGGTTGATAAATACAAAGAGATTTGGTTTATAGATATGACCTAGTCTAGATGAGTAAGTGTCTTTGCTTGTGGGAGTATTGTCTTAGGGGCTTATTAACTTATTGAATCTGAATTGTAATGCATGTTTAAATTATTTAAATACGGCGGGATTTTATCTTTAGTAATTCGAACATAGGGATCTAATACTTCGGGAGGAGATTAATCTAACTTTTGTCTTTTGAGTTGAGAACTATTTTCTTAGAAAATCCAAGCATGGTAATCTGATTTTTAAACCTGACTACATGTGGATTGTCTAATGCCTAACGCTTTTATTAAATCTTTTACGACCGTTATTTTAATTACTGCTTGATGCCATTACAAACAATCTTTTTATTATGTCTTAGATTGATTTGAGATAAAAACGAACGTTGTGTTGTCTGTTCTATGTGGGATTCGACCCTATCTATGCTATTGTGATATGTTCTCTGCAGTGTAGTTTAAGATTTAAATTCTAAAGCTTATCATAATTTTGGCACCGTTTTCGGGGACATATACAGTGCCTTTTAAGTTTTCTTAAGAGTAGTATAAGATTTTATTTTACAGTACTCATCTCGTCCTTTCTTCTTGGTTTTTTTACAGGTACATGAACAGACGATTTGACAAATCGACTGACTTGATCAACCTTAGTAACACAGAACTCGCGAAGTTAGAACGCTCAAACCGGAAAATGAAGAAAGACGCAAGCTCATCCAACTCAATGGGTGACAACGTTAATCCCAACAATCCGGTCGATTCCGAAGGTCAAATCGATCCACCTCCTCCTGGACTCAATCAACTGATACTACAACCAGTAGGAGAAGGAGATAATGGCAATCGAGTGCCACAAGGCCAACCAAGAGCTGATGATAACCATATTACGCCAGTAAATCGAAGAGCTGAGAATATCAATGCAAGAAACTTCATCTTGTTGGGCGATCTGGATAGAGTTGTCAATCAGCGAGCCCTCAGAATCACCCTCTGGTTGGTGATTTCAAAAACCCTGATGCATTCTTTTCTAATATGAATGCTATCCAGCCACAAAAACTTCAGCGTCGGGAGTACCAGTTCCCCATTCAGCTCGTTCAAATGATTCGCCAACACCACTTTCATGGTCTACCCACTGAGCATTCCATGGATCATATTGACAACTTTGAGGACATTTGCAACACTACTCAACTTAATGGAGTATCAAGAGACTTTATGCACTGCAAATTGTTATGTCATTCTCTAGCTGAAAGAGCGATGCGCTAGTTGAAGTCCCTACCTGCAGGCTCCATTGCAACTTGGGATGAATGCAAATCCAAGTTCCTTAATCACTTCTTCACAACAACCAGGAATAACTCTTTGCAAAAGAAAATCTATGGATTTTAGCAAAGTCCTGTAGAATCATTTTATGAAGCCTGGGAACGATTCAAGGAACATCTTTGTGACTGCCTTCATCATGGGTTCTCAGATGTAAGTCTCCTCAATACTTTCTATCGGGGAATCGATCAGAAATACCAGATGTCCTTTGATACAACGGGTGATGGTGACTTTATGACTAAAGCTGCCCCAGATGCCTATCGGCTGATAGAGAACTTAGCTATTAGCAACAACAATCATTGTCCAGACTTTGATAGAAGAACCAAGGTAACTACATATGATAACTCTGAACTTTCAGAGATGAAAGGGCTGCTTACTCAACTTCTCAAGAATCAAAACCAGAAACATATCAGTTTTGCTAAAGATCTAGAAGTTGATTGCTTTACTCTTCAAGTGAAATGTACTGAAAGAGTTGAAAATGAAGTAAGTTACATCAATAGTCAAGGTGAAAGGGTGTATAATCAAGGGTACAATCCAAGATTTAACAGGAATCATCCCAATCTCCCTTGGAGAAGCACTAATGTAGAAAACCCTCAAGACCATAACTACCCAACTCAACAAAAACCTCTTGTGCAAAGCTCAAATCTAGGCGGTTTTAAACAAACCTCTCAGCCTACCTTTCAATAAGCACCTCCATCTCAAGCTCCACAAGCAAATTCGATCGAGATGATGTTTAAACAGCTTTTGGAGGGATAACAACAATCCAAAAGAGAGGTGAAGGATCTGAACCAGAAGTTTAAAGCTCTTTCTACTCATGTGAAACATTTGGATATTCAGGTTGCTCGGACCTCTGAAGCTGTAAAGAGGCAAACTGGTGTTTTTCCTAGGAAAGTTGAAGACAATCCTAAAGGATATTGTAAGTCTTTAGTTGCAAATCTGATTGATGAGGAATATGAGATTGAAAAGGATGTCGAAATGGGGGAAAAACAAAAAAGATTCAAGTCTGAAATTATTTGCAGAAAATGATGCAGGGTCTCCAGACCGATCGATCATGGCTGGATCGATCGGTACAACATTTCAGGAAGCTATGGGTGCTTCAGATCGATCGGTCCAATCCAGGTCGATCGATCCAAAGAATCTATAAAATTCATACACTTTGAATCGATCGGTCCAAAGGCTCCTGTCAGTTCATACACTTTGAGTTTAATTTGATATACCCATTTACAACCCAATTCACGTTTTCTAGGTGGAAGAGTTGTCACTGTCCATGTGCCATTATTCTCGAGAGAGAGAATTTCATCTTTCATAGCTTCGTGCCAATGCAATTTAGTAACAGCATCCTTGTAATGAATCACTTCATTTCCAGCAGTGACAACAAGGAGATATTGTCGATATCTAGGTGAAAATGCAGATTTTAACTGTCACGGTGGATGCGGTGAGTGAAGCATTGCGGTTATGTAATAAACAAGCTTGGTAGGCGGAACCTTGCGACGATGCCCGTGACCAAGAGCTTTATTGTCGGGTTCAGCAGGAGAAACAGATTCAACCGCTGCAGTTGGCGATGAACACAGAGAAACAAACTCACGAGGTTTAGCCGCAACAGTGGAGATAGGATTCGCGAGAGACAAATCAAGAGAAGGAGGCTTTGTATAATTAATCGGAGATGCTGGTGTTGAGAGTAAATCATCAAAATTACTAGGAATAACAGAGAGTGAAGAATCTCAGACAACAACATAAGGAAAATCAGATTCTAAAAAAACAACATCCTGGGAAATTGAAACAGTACCAGTTTCCAGATTATAAACACGCCAGCCTTTCTTAGCAGAAAGGTACCCAATGAAAATTGATTTTATGCCTCGCGGTGAAATTTTGTCACCTCGTGTCTTTTGATTGTGAACATAACATGCAAAACCAAAGACACGTAGATGATGCAACGGTGGAGGTCGTTTATAAACTAACTCGAAAGGATTATGACCTTGTAGTAGCTTGGAAGGTGTCCTATTTATCAGATACCCGACATCAAGAGCGCAATATCCCCAAAACTCAATAGGTAGAGAAGCTTAAAACCTAAGAGCACGTGCAATGTTGAGAATATGTCGGTGTTTACATTCAACCCGACCATTTTGTTGGGGAGTACCGACACACGAGGTTTCATGTACGATCCCTTGGTGAGAAAAGTAATCCGTCAACGAGATAAATTCAGATCCATTATCACTGCGAAGAATCTTAACTTGAGTGGAGAATTGACGATCAACAAGCTTAATAAAGTTCTGGAGATGTGTAGGAGCTTCTTGTTTAGAAGTAAGAAGATAAATCCACACCACTCGAGAAAAATCATCAACAATAGCTAAGAAGAATCAAGAACCACAAATAGCAGTAGTCCAATAGGGACCCCAAAGATCGCAATGAATCATTTAAAAATGAGAAGTGGTCTTATTGATACTCAAAGGAAAATAATCTCTTGTTTGTTTGGCACATAAACAAAATATCACATGTCTTGGAATCAAAGACAGAAACACTAGAATAAAAAACTGCAACAAATCTAATGCTTTAGACGACGAATGTCCTAGACGAGAGTGCCACAAAGCCAAAGATGGTGCAACTGATGTATGCATCACAGCTGTGATATCAGTTCCTCTAAAGAAATACAGTCCGATATGTTGTTCAGCCGTTCCATTCAGCATCTTTGTGGTGCGGTCTTGGATAACACAAATCCGATCAGTAATCTGAAAACCACAGTCGCTATCTCTAGTCAACTGAGAAACTGAGACCAAAAGACATTGTAGATCGTCTACAAAATAAATTGTTCGAAGTAGCAAGTTTTGTCCCAGCCAAACTTGACCAGACCGAGTTGAAACCGTATAAAGACCATCAAGTATTTTAATCATTATCGGGGCTATATCACAAACTTTTCACAAATAGTCAAGAGAACCAGTCATGTGGTTCGATGCACCAATATCAATAATACAAGATTCAAAAAATTGCTTACCAGAGAGTCGTTGCATTGGAGTCGCCTTACGCTCATCGAGGATATGAACCAATGTTTGCCATTGATCGTTGCTCAAGCCGCTAAGTCCAATACGATCAACAGATGTTAGAGTTGGCATAGAGACAGTTAAGTTTGATGAAGATCCAACATGATGGACTTGCTGAATCTGATTTGCACGAGTTACCTCTTGGAATTGCCTTTTCGGTTTGTTTGTAATAGTGCCTGAAGACCTGCGATTTGAGCCAACATAAACTCCTCCGCCGCGTGAGTTTCTATTGTTGCTTGGACGAGACTTGTTTTTGTTTTCAAACCAATCAGGATAACCGATTAACCAAAAAAATTATCAGCAGTGTGACATGGTTTTCTGCAGTGTGTGCAGGTCACATTTCGATCAGTCTAATTTTGCAAAGAATTATGCGCATAAGCAGCGAAACTTACACCATATGTTCTTTCTTCATTCATTCGACTAAGAAGCTTTGACTCTTCATCTTGAACCAATGCATTTTAAGCATCCTCAATGGATGGAAGAGGGACTCGCGACAGCAAGGCTGACTTTACAGCACCATAAATTGTTTCACCTAAACCCATAAGAAATTGATGCAATTTATCCTCTTCACGTTTCTTACGTATCTCTTCCATTGTTTTTGTGTGCTGCTAATCAGACAAACTATGCCATAGTTGTGAATGCTTCATGTAGTAAGTTTGGATAGCCAATCCTTTATGTCGACACGTCCCTAGTTCAGTCTTGAGCCGCTGTACTCGCTGCCCATTCTTAATCCTGAATCGCTTCTGAATATTTGTCCACAATTCATGAAAATCATCTATGTGTGACATAGATGTAGAGATGTTTTCATCAAGTGTGATTTTCATCCATGAAACCACCAGTGCATTATTTGCACTCCAATCTTCAAAATATTCAGAAGTTTCTTCAGGTTGCTGTATTGAACCATCAACAAAACCGAATTTCGTTCGTGCTTTAAGAACTAGTTTGAAGTTAGTAGGCCATTCATCATAATTCGCACCTCTCAACAGAGGTTTAGAGATAATATTTCATGGATTTTCTCCCGAAGTTAAATCATATGGCGATATCTTACGCCGAGACGCAGCCGTCGAAGTGATTAAAGCTGATTGAGTACTCATCTTGTAGAAGTACCGTGAAATCCCAGTAACCGTAAAAACTCAACTTCAGTAGTTGTCAAGCTAACGGCTCCGATACCATGTTAAGAAGCCTTGGAAGTTGTAAAAAGTTTTTTATTGATCGTAATAGGGTTATATATATATATATATATATATATATGATATTAAGAAAGCTAGGTAATATACATATTAGTGCAACTTATCGAAGGCCCAAAGTATGGTCCAATAATAATCTTAGGATTATGGAGATACCTAGGCTTATGATTCTACTACAACACCTTTATCGTCTAGCTTCTTGATTATGTTCGATTTGACGATAGAGAGTGCTCCATTACTGCCCAGGAAGTTGGCAGCTTCATCTGCATTCAAAGAGAGTTAAATTCGATATGCATTTGCGATTTGGCTTAAACCATGCTCAAAAAGATTAAAATAATTAATAACCCTTTGATTCTTATGCTCAACAAAATCTATGCAGATGCAGAAGTAAAAGAGTCACAAAAGAATGCGATCAAAAGAAGACTTGCCTGATTTAGATAAAGCAGAAAGAGCCTTAAGAGTTTATTTCCTTGTCTTACCATCATTACAAGTAGGGGTGGGCATTCGGGTACCCGTTCGGGTTCGGGTCGGGTTTTTCGGGTTT